>JYJE01006895.1:0-105191 GCA_000983655.1 Zymoseptoria brevis | reverse complement strand
TGAGAGGCCTGGAGGCCTCTCTGTTCGTGTGGTGGCTGCGTTGGCATGATTTTTTGCTTGCTAGTAGTATATAGATATATACTAAACGTCTTTATAAACTAGTCGGAGTCGATTAAGGATATAGAGTACGTAGCTATCGCGGTTATACCGATTAAGCGTTTTGCCTTATAACGCTACTTATTAGTAACGCCCTAACCCTCCTCCTCGTCGTCGTCGTCGTCGTCGTTACTAGCGGCGAGCTTACGATAGGAAATCTTCTTATTAGCTAGTACTACTCGGATAAACTTAGTCTAAACTAGAGCGCGACGCTCGATAATCTTAAGTATCGACGAGAGCTTAACCTCCTTAAGGTAGTCCTTAGACTTATACTTACTAAAGAACAAGTATCTAATTAACCCGCGTAGCTCTATACGTATGTCTTAACTACTAATAAGGCGTTCTTCCGGTAGTAAACCTCGAAGGAAGCGAATACGGCTATAGTAGGACTTGTCCTTCTTCTCGCTATCTCCCTAAACCTAGCGTTTTACGAACTCTTTAGTAGTTATACTAGATCCCTTAAGGGCATCGACGGTAGCTTTAAAGATATTATTATTAAGGTTATTAAGATCCTCGTCTATTTCCTCCGGGCCTATATTAGTATCTCGCGTACGAACCTCCTCTTCCTCGTCTATAGATCCGGTACCTTTATTAATATCCTTCTTATCGAAATCCTCCTCCTCCGAGTTACTAGTATTAGTACTACTATCGGTGTCGGATCGCTACTACTATCGAGCCTTACGCCGATCGGATCGCTACGCTCGAGTTATAGTTAAGCCTATTACGCCTAGCGGTAGATTATTACTCCTTAAGGCCTCGAGTTAACGGCGGAGTACCTCGTCGCTATCTTCTTCGTCTTCCTCTTCGTCTTCTTCTTCGTCTTTAACGGTTAGGCCTAAAGGTCCTTAGCTAGGGAGTTAAGAAGATAGAAGTTCTAATAGCTCGGAGGTTAGAGCCGGTAATAGTTCTAAAGTCGGAGCCTCCGCTATCTGTTCGTCGTCGGACATCTTACTAGACTACTTAATAGACGACTAAGATATCTATATAAGGTCGAAGGTAGTAGTTAGTAGGTTTAGTATCGGTTTTAGTAAAGGCTTAGCGGATTTAGTAAAGGATTTAGGTAACCTATAGGTTATAAACTAACTATAATAGATACGTAGATAAGCCTTATATAAAGTCGACTTATCTAAGTCGTCTAATAGAGCTCGTATATCGAGTTAGAAGTCGACCTCGTCGTCGCCTTACCGGAGGTAGGTATTTAGAGGTAAAGGAGTAAGAAATTAATAGAAGTCCCTATATAAAAGATAATTAGCGAGCTCTAATTACCCCTAGTAACAAACTTGTACGTAAATTAGACGTATTTGTTATTTATAGTGTTATTTATATAGTTAGCCGAGTAGTAGTAGCACCGAGCTAGCTTCGGAAATAATTAATATCTTAATAATATAACGTCGCATTTGTATATTAAACACGGGGATCTACTCGTAATTATATACGCTATTAGCCTGTCGAACTACATATATATATATATAGGTAGTAGTAAACTTAGTTTTTAAAGTTCCTATTTTGCGAATCTTTTTATTAGACCGGTGGAAGAAGCTTAAGGATCAGGCAGAAAATAAGGCATCAACAATAACACGTGACGAAAGCGATAACCACCGGGCTGTAACGGAGACAGGCCGAGAGGCGCAAGTAGATGCATTTTTCGATTCATATGGAAGGTGTTATATCACAAATCAAACCTACATTGCGCTGAAACTTCGCATTAGGCTATCGACTGTATTATGTGCAGCTATGTAGTGTGCGATCGCTGTCACTACAAACCAAAGCAATTGCCATAATATGTTGCAGTGCCAACCCAATCCGAAAAGACTTTTGTAGCCTTGACTTGCTGTGCTAAAACATCCAGGATGATATACTCATCGCCATCGTTGTTGATCAGATTCTTCACACTCGAGTAGTAGTATCCGCCATCCTCAATGGCAAATGGACCACTGCGTTCGAAAGACCAGGTGATGATCTCGAGACCAGCCTTCTGTGCGGCGATGGCGTACGAGGAGGGCACAATCGTATCCGTACAATTATCGGCCGTAATCAACTGGTAGATGGACGGAGCGACAATTTTGACACCTCGAGCGGCGAGGCCGGGCAACGATGCCACCGCCTCCTGATATCCTTCTGGCGTCTTGTCGGCCCGCTCGTCGAGGTACACAGCCTGGCGAGCAAACTCGGGCTCGGTGTCGATCCATTGAAAGATATCGTCCGCGAGGAATGATTGCAACCAGACACGATCGGGGGAAATGTTGAGCTCCTTGAAGGTATCGATAAGCTGCTGGGCAAAAATTTGCTGGGTGTAATTGCCTTGGAATGGCATTTTGACCTCGGGCGTCTTGAGCTCTGCTGTGAAATTCAGACCATACGCCTGGACCTGGGCAATCTGCTCCTTGAGAGACACCGGTGTTGCGCACTCGTACGCATACAAATTCGTCCGCCAGTCCGGCGTGGTGCCAATCCTGCCAAAGTACGGAGCCGCAGAGCTTATGTTCATGGCATGTAACGTAGTTGCTTCCATTTCCGCGCAGAGACTCTTAAACTCTGCCAATGTGAAGTCGCTGGTACAGCATTTGGCGCTAGCATTCTCGCCGGTAACGTTGTTGTATGGAACGAATGGCTCGGTGCATTTGGCTGCCAGCTCTGGCTTCGAGAGGACGTTGGTAGTGTAGTGTAGATCACAGTTGGAATGCCGGCAAACGAGCTCTCTGTCAGAGGTGAACGAGACATCACACTCAATGATACCTGCGGGACAAAGATCAGCCAAGGATACAAAGCCTGTCATTACGACTTGCAGCGTACCAGCACCCATACGAGCAGCAGCATCGTAGCCTTCCTTGCTATGCTCCGGAAACATGAGCGGAGCACCTCTGTGAGAGATGGCGAACTGAGTAGTCTTAAGTGTGTTTTCCTGGCAGCTCTGAAGCTTCTCCTTCAAGGGCCCTTCGTCCATGTTGTCAATTAGCCAAAATGGTCTGGGCCCGACCTGGACGTTTCGGATGGAAGAAGTGAGAGGCTGCTCGGCATGATTATCTCTGGCCGCGGGTGCAGCGGCCGCAGACCCAATGGCGAGGAAAGCGACCGCCAAATGCTGTGTCGAGGTGTACATCTTGACGTGAGAAGAAACAAGATCTCCGAATGACTTCCGGCCTCACTGCTACGACCAAGCAACGAAGCAAGAAGATGAGCTCCAGGATCCGGCGATGCCTTAGCTTTTTGAAAGAAACAAAGTCCGAGCCCGTGCAGCGAAGCAGCATCATCGGGATGGCGGTTCCTGCAGATTTAAGGACTATACCTATTCCAGGTGCACGTGGCATGGCATTCGGTGCATAGATTGGTTCCATCTTTTAGGCGAAACAAAAAGCAGCGGGGATGCCCAGTGATGCGACGCAGCCAGCAGGGAGTGGTGTTCATCGAGGTGTTAGCGGCTGGGCATGGGGCTGGGCATTTTGATATTAATGCTGCGTGAACAGGGAGCTCTTGAGTTGTAGAGGTTTCTCAATGGCCGCTAGAGGACCTTTTGAATAACTCCTCACAACTCGTCATTATAGGCCAACATACATTGTAAGTTTTGAACAGAACTTTGGTATACATGCCCAATGACGCTGGCTAGATTCTGATTCGCTCGAACGAGTACTTTCCGACCGCACGATTCCTTTGTTCGGCCTCTGCTCTTCTGCTCTTCTGCTCGGCGATATTCCACGATTTGTTTGTTGGAGCCCCAGAGCGTCCCCCCAAAGGCATGGCAAGTTGACCAGTCTCGACGGCTGAATCTTCCAGTTCTTGATGACGTTTTCGCTTGAGAGTTGGTGTTTCCAAAGAGCTCGCCCCCTTGCTTATCTCATTGAT
This sequence comes from Zymoseptoria brevis, assembly GCA_000983655.1. Classification (NCBI taxonomy): domain Eukaryota; kingdom Fungi; phylum Ascomycota; class Dothideomycetes; order Mycosphaerellales; family Mycosphaerellaceae; genus Zymoseptoria; species Zymoseptoria brevis. Next base: position 101,255 of record JYJE01006895.1, on the reverse strand, counting down.
ACAGTTCCCCAGAGCGGCGTCCGCGAACAATCCCTCCAACACCGCGCTGATCTCGTAGCGGAGACTCTGCATCAGATCTGAAGCTCTTTCAGGATCGCCGCTCAGACCGACAAGCCAGCCGCTCAGGCCAATGGCATCAATAGCGCAGCTGAAAAGCGTTGCGATGGTGCGTATTGCCTCGTTCCTTGGTGAGATGTCCTGGACGTTCTCCGGACCCTTGGCGTGTTCGATCGAGATGTCATCCTCTGGATCAACGTACAGCTTGGTCCATCCTCCGTTGATGAGTTCAAGACGCAGGATAGCGATAAAGAATAGAATGTTATCGTGGTTCCACATCAGCGACATAGCCTTGGCCACATCTCTGTGCGGGAATCCGGATAGGCGAGCGAGAAGAACACTCAAGGCCTCACTGCGAACAGCCACACCGCTTGCGAGCATGTCCTCTGCTTCATCCATCTGTGTCTCGGCTGCATTTAGCTCGGCTTGCAGTTGTGCCTCGTCGTCCACATCGGTCATCGTAGCGTCCGCATCGGTGAGCAGTCCCTGGGTTGGAGTAGCGATGCCATCCTTGAGCGACTCCATGACAACTTTCAACCCCTGAACAAGTTCGGACACATCCCAGTAGGCGTCGACGGTAATGAGATCGCAAAGCAGCGCGAAGCCTGTGTCGATCTCGTTGATGGCTGCCATTATGTCGCCGGGCGCGATTCGGGGCTTGGACCCGTCTGCCGAGGAAGCTTGGAGTGCTTGCTGAAGATGCGTGGGGGCAATATATCCAGCCAGCAAGAGCCAGCAAAGAATGTTTCTGGACCTGATCTTCACCACGAGACTGCTTGTATTCGGGTTGGAGTTCGTAGAAGACGGCCGCCAGGCGAAGACTTTACAGAGAATGTATGATGCCTTTTTCGTGTCGACATGTTGAGGGTCGTATGCGGCAGGTGGTAGGACCCAATCCTCGGTCTGCCGGTCATGCGCGGAGTTCCCATTCGTTAGACCACCGTTGGGTTGGGTGCTTGTGTTGTCCAAGCGTAAATCCTGTGCGATCAGTGCCTCCAGACCAGAGACGTCGCCGCTTGTAACCAGATCATCCACCTTGGTTGTCCATACCTCCCAACTCTTCTTTTTCTTCGACGACTTGTCAACCAGACTTAGCGCGTAGGCCTCTGTGGAGGCTTTGCCCTTGCCCATGACCTCTGCAAGGAGAGGTCCGTCTGACTTGGCATGCGCACTCTCGCTGACAACGTTGCCCAGTTGCACAACCACCAAATCGGACTGGCGGATAGCAATGAATAGGCCGGGGTCAGAGAAGTTGGTGATGATTTCCAGGGGAGTGTTCCGTCCGTTTTGCACGGCCGGCGTGAGAGAGCTCAATATTGAACCAAACTTGGTGTCGTAAACATCGATCCTGTCTTCCGACAGGGCAACAACGCTCGCTGTTGACAGGCGGGCAAAGCCGCTCACACGAGCCCCTGATTTCCTTCCCAGCTCGAATGATATCCGCGGAGAAGTCCCGGAGAGATCGTAGAGTGTCAAACGCTTTCGAATCAGCTGGTACAGGGTGCCCGACGGCGCATGTAAATCGTACGTGGCGGCATCTTCGTGTGCTTGTTGCCGAGTAGGAAGATCGTAACTCAAGACCTCATCCAAGGGCGACCGGCTGGAGTTTACTGTGTCTCCCGAAACATTTCGCAACGCATAGATCCGTACTTTTCTAGTGGTGCCCATTCGCACCACCTGGAGAAGTAAAAGAGGTGTGCCTGTCCCGGTTGACTCCAGTACTGACAATATGTCTTCCCGATTTTTGAGTAAACCTTTCCGGGCTGCGTCAAATGCCACCACAGACGAATGTTCCACCTCCAAACCGACCTCCGTCGTAGAATGCTCCCATCTTGACCCTTCAAGATCGCCAGTCAGACAGTCAACGTTACCGCTGGTATAGAACACCAATACACCGGACTTGCTACTGGGCGAGTCTATATCTTCTCCAAATTGCACAACTTCCAGTCCCGAGATGTTGCTGTGTCGCAGCTTGCGCTCTCTTTTGGCCGGTGCTCTAGGTTCGCGCTCCTCGCTCCTCAGCTTCCCTAGCTCTTCGGTGATATTCACCAGTCGAGCTTTGGAGCTTGTGACCCCATCGCGCAAAGCGAGGTATGTTCTCCGTTGGGGTTGGGTGGGCTTTGCTCTTTTGCAGTAGATGGAGCACGGCGGTGCGGCGAGGTACGATTGCGGTGACAAGGCGTATGAGCTGACAGTGCTCTGATTCTGGATCTATTGAACTTTAGTGTGCGTGGATATTGTAGCTATCAAGACTCTTACGCTGTAGATGTTCACACTCTCGCCGTCAATGCCAACAACGACCTCGTGACGCTTTCTCTTCCTCGAGCCAGAAATACTGTGTACAGGAGCGGCGAGAATTCGTCCTTTCTCTGCATCGAAGGGTGTCGGCAGAGATGCAATCGCATATGGTTCCTCGATCCCACCGGACATTGCTGTGGAGTTGAAAGGCGGGAAAAGGCGCAATGATTTATGAAGCTCACTTCAGTTCATCGTTCTCGAAGTTCTTTCAGCAGCTTTCATCTTTTTTTGATGCTAGCTCGGAATCTCGGAATCGGGGAAGTTTTTGGTCGGCGGCTCGGACCGGATCAACCCGACGCGTCGCCCGCGAAGACAGTCGCGTAACCTTGACTTCACACTTTAGCGATCGTGAGAGCCCACTTCACTTCCAATTCATTGAACGCCAATGCCCAATGCATGGCAGCCGCGGCGATTCACGCGAGAGCTGCTATGTACACGGAGCCCGATAAGAATGTCCATCCATTCTTTACTCAGCTAGGTGGCAAAGAACCACATCTCGACGACAAGACTCGAGCGAAGCCGACCTTGACAGGCACAAAGCCAACCCTCGACGACCGGACGCAGACATCTGAACCCAATGGGATCGACTCCATGCTCACCCGCGACATCGATATTGCAGATGACAAGCCGAAAAGAACAGACAGCAAGAGGAAGCCGAAGAGTGAGAAAGGATCAACGAAACCGAGGAATCAGCCGACTCTGGGAGAGATTTTGGGAACAAAGCCGTTGCTACCTCAGAATGGAGCAGCAATCAATACAGATCCATGTGACGATTCAATCGAGAATGCTGGACGACAGAAGAGACGACGTACCAGCCAGTCCGACTCGGTAGAGGTTGGAGCGGATGACAACAGTGGCACTGGCGTAAAACCTCCTAATATCGCTTTGCTGCCCAGCAAGGGTAGAGGGTCACCGCAAGTCCAGATTCTCATGTCGTCACCATCGCCGCCATTAGCAACTCTGGAGAATGACGGCTCTCAAAATAAGGAAGACGAAGTTGTGGTCAAAACGCCACCAAGACAGGTTTTACGACTCAACGCGAACGGGAAATTCAGCTCTCCGCCGAGCAAAAAGTCGAACGAAAGCAGTGAGCCCGATTCTCTTCCCTCAAAACGACGTGGTCGACCTCGGAAGGCTGCTCGGCAGGCGGAAGCGGTACAACTGTTGGCCAAGATGTCGTATGGCACCGATGACGACAGCCGGATCACCATTGGAAGCAAGATCAACAGCATACTACATGGCGAGCTTGAAGTGCCCATCGAAAAGCAGACATCACCAAAGAAGCGGACACCGCAGAAGCCGGCACGATCGACGCACCCTCTCTTCCTCGGGAAGGCAAAGGCGCCCCCAGCTCTCAAGGCGGAATCTCCGCGCAAAATGTCCGCCATCACGCCCGGCAAGCTTCGGGTGCAGACCTTGTCCGATCGATTCCCTCATGGCTTGCAAGACGTAAAGGATCCCGATTTCATTTCGACACTTTTGAAAGACCGATATTTGGTCAAGCAACCAGGTGCACGGGATCCACCATTTCCAGCAAAAGACCAGGTCCACGTTCGTAGTCCAGCTACGTACACAGTCAAGCAGCCTATGAGTAATGCGACGTTCGACCGGATATGTCACCGTCGCAAGCGCAAGCAGGCGAGAACGCTTGTGCATTCGCACAATTCGGTTCTGACTACATTCGCATCTCAATTGAAAACCGAGGATGATCGCCAGGTTCGTCCAGATGGCTTCCACGAACCAAGTCGATCTCTGCGCGTACCCCATCGGCGTCTCATCTCAGGCGAGCAGATCGCTCAAGAAATCGTCAAGGAGCTCTCGGTACAGATGCCATCCGACGTGGAGGACGAGCTTTCACTTTCGTCGTCCGAACGACACATTCATCCGGCCTTGCATCACGTATATGCTGGATTGCCGCACACCATGACGGCTTTCGATCTTTGCAGAGGCGAGCCACTGACCTGGACGCAGAAGCACGCCCCTGTTCATTCAGCACATGTGTTGCAGCCAAGAGGCGAGATTGTCGTGTTGAGGGATTGGCTCAAATCACTGTCTGTACAGGCTGTTGGAGGTGCTGCCACGCAAGTCAAAGCTGGTCCCTCGAAACTCGTGGAGAAAGCAGTGAAGAAGAAACGCAAAAAGAAAGCTGATGATATGGATGACTTCCTGGTTGACAGTGACGAGGACCTGCGGGAGATGACTGAGCTGAATGAGGAAGAGGTTGACAGTGGTACCTCCAGTACACGAAGGGCACAAGCAAGTATTGTACAAACAGTGCAGGGGAACGCTAAGCTCAGCAACGCTGTCCTTCTGAGCGGGCCTCACGGTTGTGGAAAATCTGCCGCTGCGTATGCCGTTGCCAAAGAACTTGGATTCAAGGTCTTCGAGATCAGCTCTAGTGAGCGCAGAAGTGGGCGAGACGTCCTCGACAGGGTCGGCGACCTCACAGAGAATCATAATGTGCGGCACCACGGCACAGTTCAGGAGGACATCTCGACACCGGCCGAATTGACACAGCACGACGAGGCCTTTCAAAAGGACCTCGCAAGTGGCAGGCAGGGAAAGATGAACGCTTTCTTCCAACCTCAGGCGGTCAAAAAGAAGCCTGCCTCTGCACGTGGTGCGTATAAGAGGAGAATACTTTGCTGCGCATGATCGTATAGCTAATACCTGAACAGTGAATGCCCTGAACAATGCACAGGCAAAGCCAAAGTCCACCCAAAAGAAGCTCAAGGCCATAGAAGAGCTTATCGCGAAAAAGCCGCAGAAAGACCAACAGCAGTCGCTGATCCTGCTCGAGGAAGTCGACATCCTCTTCAAGGACGACAAAGACTTCTGGACGACAGTGATGAAGCTAATGATAACGTCGAAACGACCTTTTATCATGACCTGCAACGAAGAGGATACAGTACCGTTCCAGGCCATGGTGCTGCACGCAGTTCTGCGTTTCACCCAACCTCCTCCCGATCTTGCCGCTGACTACTTGCTGCTCGTGGCTGCCGCAGAGGGCCACTTACTTCGACGAGACCCAGTCCTCGCTCTGTATCGCCACAATCGCTCAGATCTCCGAGCCAGTCTCGTCGAGCTCAACTACTGGTGTCAAATGGGTGTTGGAGATCCTCGGGGAGGACTCAGCTGGATCTACCAAAGATACCCTCCGGGATTGGACAAGGACGAGAATGGCAGAACCCTGAGGGTTGCCAGTGTCCATACATACCAAGACAGAATGGGCTATCCATCGTGCTTTGATGTCACCCCTGAAGATGCCTTGCTATGGACGTGGCACGATCTAGGGATCGAGCCAGCCATTGCACTTGGCTGGGGAAGCGTGGATGCTGTTGATGACGCTGGTGTCGCGCGTCCCGAGAATCGACGACTACAGCTCAATAAGCTCTCAAGGTTCTCAGATGCTTTGAGTGCGGCGGATGCTTTCTCTGCCTTAGGCCTGCCTGAAAGTGCACCATTTGACCCAACATTGCCAGACCTTCCGGACAAGGCTCGTGCTCACTACATCGAGGGACGGACACTACTGCAGGTCGACGAGAGCGGAGAGCGCTTTGACACAGCGAGCGCAATCTATGCGGCTACAATACTATCAGCGTATCGTAATCTCGAGGCCACTGCTGCACCTGCCGAGCATATCACGAAACGCATCCTCGCAGGCGCGCTCTCCGACCAGCAGATGCCCGTCCATCCAGAGATTCTCAGTCGAAGCTCGTTTGCCTGCTTTGATCCAATCGCAACAATCCGCGAGTCCGCGCTGTCTGTAAACCCGGGAATCTTCCAGTCGGTCTTCGACGGCCCGATGCGCACTCTCGCTCTGGATCTAGCCCCTTACGTTCGCACTATCGTGCAATACGACAAAGCTCTGGAGGAGCAGCGCGAGCGACTGAGTCTACTCAACACAGACGGGCGTGCTTCGAAGCGTGCGAGAACTACCCGCGCTGCCAGGAGTGCCCTTGAAGGTAGTCAGCGATCAATCACTAGGAAGGAGAGATGGTTCGCAAAAGATCTCGACATGAGTGCGGCATTGGCGACTGGCGGTAGTGATTGGCCTAGACTTGACCATATCGCTCCATCTGTCACTGCCAGCTCAAGGGATGGGACAAAGGACGATGGGCCGCCAGCCTCCAGTGCTGAGAGTACATGAGACCAATCTACACCAGTATCATATAAGCAGCATGCACTGCGCTGTGTGGGGCGGGTGACGCGTCGATTTAGACCAACGAAGACTCGCTGTGTCCGATCTACATCTCGTCTCACAATTTGACCTCTCCTTCGAAGCCTTCTGCATGCATGAAATTGGCCATCAACGCGGTGATCGAGGTCTCACCCTCCTTCACAGCCCAGCCATCGGTTCCCGGACCATTCTTCTCCACGCTGTTGTAGACGTCTGTGAACCGTGGTGCCCACTTGAAATGTCTATGCGCCCACTTATTCGCTGGGGTAGCTGCGCCGCTATCGTCCGCTCCACCACCAGCAGCAGATTCCTTCCTTCTGAGAGCGGCTTCCTCCGACGCTGCATCGTCCACCGACGATGATCCCGGCAGCTCCTGAAAGCAAGCGCCCTTCTCCCACTGATTCTGCAACATCTTTGTGAAAGTCACCTTGGACTTTGTCACGCCTTTCTTGACAGGCACATTGACGCTGTACAGCTGTCCGGCGTTCCAGCTTGCGTTCTTCGCGAGCCATTCGCAGACCCGCAGACCCTGCGTACAGCTCTCGGCGACGACTTCTGGGTCGTTCTTGCGGTCGAAGAATGCGAATGACAATGCAATGGCCCGGTAGCCGCATACTGAAGCTTCAAGCGCTGCACCAAGAGTTCCCGACGAGAGAGCGAAGACGGCCGTGGTGTTACGGCCATAGTTTGGTCCGGATATCACTAGGTCGATTGGGCCACGATCTGTGAAGAAACAGTCCAGGCCTAGTTGGCTACAAGCTGCCGGTGTCGAGTTGACCAGTACCCAAGGGTATTTGCCATTGTCGGTGTATGAGGGCAATTCCGAGTGGACGTCAGGCGCCTCTCCTTCTGGCGGCCAGTAGAAGACTGTCTTGACATCTTTGCCAACGATGTGAGACTTGCCGATCCACGAGCGTTGTTGATCGGGTAAGATCACGGAGACGGTGTGGCCAGCCGCTTCGAGAGTCCTGACAAACGGCAAGACGTATGGCGAGGCTTGCGCGCTTGGTGGACCGTCATCGTTTGTGACCTGTCAACGGCATTAGCGAGCTAATCTTCAGCTCGTAATTTCAATGTCAACTCACCAGGATATGCATATTGAAGTATTTACGCTTGACCGAGGAATGTTGTGATGGGTGCACATGGACGCACGACGGGTGGAACAGAAGCCGACGTCGGAGCTGTGTCCGGAATCATGCAGAGCACAGCACATTTCACTTGCACTTTCACTTGCACGTCGATTCCACTCTTTCATTTCATGACTACTTGAGTGGCCCAGTGCTCCCTGCGGGTACAGATGCCTTCACGATGCTCACTGTTCCTTGCCCTTGACCCAAGACAGAAATCAGGTATATCGCTTACAGAACCGTGGTCCTCGTATTCAGGCTCACAACTGAGCCTGCTCCGCCTACTGGATTCCGGCGGCAAGCATCACAGCGCTCCCCCAATGGTCTCTTCACCATCTGACCGTTGGCTCTGACGTTGGGTGGATCGACTGACGTGCCGAAGCCGCCCAGCCAGCCCTGGTTACAACACACGAGATCTTTTGCAGCTGCCTCTAGAGCTTGCAAGTGCAGAGTTGGCCGAATGTCGGATCGTGACAACGTCGCTGATTACATGACTTAATCACAGAACCGCCGCAGCAGCTTGTTCAGTCAGATTGTTCACGTGCACGTGGGACCAAGTCTTGGCCCTTCGGCCTGCCCTCTGTTCGTCACCACTCCAATCCTTAAACAGAGGCAAACCAGCTCCTCAGTGGGAAGGGCAATGGTTTGGCTCATGGATCGAAGAACATCGGAAGCCATCGCTCGCTGCAACCTTGCTTGAGCCAGTGCCGTTGAATCTCGCCCAGAGTGGCTGGGATACGGTTTCGGCGCCCTTCAGATCTTGCATACTGCACATCGCACGAATCAGGTATGTGTCGTTTATCATTCTGCGAGGGGAGTCCCATCCTTGATCTTCTGTACCAAATCTGGATTTGTTACGAATGCTCGACCCTGTGATATGTTAGCAGTGCCTAGCAATTGACAAGGTCCGCCATACAAAAGCAATCAGCACGTCCTTGTCCTTGTACTGTGTGTTCACGGCCGTGGCCGCAGACTCGGGACTGAAACCACCAGCCAGGACTATTGGTCCAGCATCGGCCCATTGCTCGATGAAAGGGTCAAGAGATTCGCCAGCTTCCTGTAAGCAACAGTCAGCATGCGTTCGGGCAGTCTAGCTGTGTCCGGATTGGAAGCAGACCGCCGACATATCGTCGGTCTCGAGATACACCAATGCCATACGCTGTGCACTCCCTCCTGCATGGGGTTCACTTACAACATCGACCCTTCCAGCTATCCTCGACTCCACAAGATGAACATATGCAATCCCGAGTGCCTTGAGGCCAGCCAAGAGGTCGCAGAACTGCGGGACAGCATCTTTCATGCCCATGCTCTGGTAGGTACTGAACGGCGATATCCTATATCCAACTCGATCACTTCCTATTGCCGCACAGACCGCTGCGGTAACCTCGACCCCGAAGCGAGATCGCTTCTCGATACTGCCACCCCAGCCGTCTGTGCGCTGATTAACCACATCTTGTGTGAACTGGTCGAGCAAAGAGTTGTTGCCGCCGTGCAGCTCTACGCCATCGAAACCTGCGACCTCAACGGCTACTCGAGCGGCCTCTGCGTAGTCACTTATATAAGTCCAAATCTCTTCCTCCTCCAGTGCCCGCGGTACAGGACCGCCCTCTTGTGCTACAGCAGAGCTGGAAACGACATCTCCTGTACCGTCTCTTGCTTTGATCTCGGGATCTGCGCTCCGTCCCAAGGCCCAAAGCTGGAGGTGAATGAAGCTCCCAGCTTCGTGTACGCTATCGACGATTCTCTTCCACGAATTGATCTGCTCTTCGGTGTAGATGCCGGCTCTGGGCTCGGTCGTCCCGCTTGCTTGTGGAGACACGAATGTAGCTTCGCCGATGATGAGTGTTCCTGGTACGCAAGCTCGTCTGCCGTAGTATTCCCTGGCGGAGTCGTCGAGGACATTGTTCTCGTCGGCTAGAGTGCTTCCCAGTGGACCCATGACGATTCTTGATGACAGCTCGCTACGTCCAATTCGTATGGGCTTGAAGAGCCGGTCATCTTCCCGAGGAGACATGCTGCTGGTCGTGTACAATAGTCTCGATCTGCGTCTTGGATGTGTCCTGCATAAAGCAAAGAGTTGAGGATTATTTGCGAGTGGACAACTCGCTGGAGGAAGAGCGAAATTCGGGCCCGAGACGTCACCTCACTTTTGGGTTCAGCACGCCTTCGAAGTCATCCTCGTCCTCACCATCTCACCACACACAAGCTGGTCTATGCAGTATCGATGCATTGCACTTCAATAGATACTGCGCTGCTCTTTGCTATTACGGGATCCGCAGGCGGCAGCTCTCTATGGAAGTTTGTCCGTCCACAGCACATCCGCGGAGTATGCACACACCCCAGTGGCTTTCAATCCTACTTTGCTCTTCCAGTTGCAAGACGTCCCCTCTCGCCGACTTTCACATCGCTGATCGAGTCCACTTACTGGGATGATCCGCCTGAGATCGTGATGACTTGGCCTAGGAATACGTGTTAGCAACCACAGGATGACTACCAGCAGGAACCTGGAACTTACCATTGACCCATCCACCATCGTCAGAAGCCAAGAATGCCACTACGCGAGCAACATCCTCCGGAGTCGCGCAGCGCTTGAGTGGACAGTGGTCGGCCATGAGAGCCTCGATCTTGTCCGCTGGCCAGTCAGGAGAACCGCCAGGGATGTAATGCCTACCAGACGATGTAAGCGTAAAGATTCCAAGTTAGCACACAAGCTCAACTTACCATGCGTTCTGTGTGAACATGTCCGACTTGATGCCACCAGGCGCAACACCATTGACCGTGATCCCTCTAGCACCAAAGTCCGTGGCAAATCCTTTAATCATACCGATGACCGCCATCTTCGAAGCATTGTACAACACATGGTCTTTGACACCAAGGAGTCCCGCCGCGATCGAGCTCATCAAGATCAACCGACCATTGTCCTCGAGGTACTTCCACGCCGCCTGGCCGACGAAGAACTGCGCTCTCGCATTCAAGTTGAACACATGATCGTACTTCTCCTCGGAGATTTCCTCCGTCTTATCCCAAGACTCGGTGCCAGAATTGCTCATTACGATGTCGATCTTACCAAAGTGCGCCTTGGATTCCTCGAACAGTCGCTCAATCTCGGCCTTCTTGCTGACGTCAGCTTGGATGCTGATGGCTTTGGCGCCCGTGCCGGTCTCTTCGATCAGCTTGCAGACTTCGTCGGCCGAGGACTTGCTGTTGGCGTAGTTGACGACGACGCTGCAGCCGCGCTTTCCGAGCTCGATGGCGCAGCCTCTGCCGATTCCGCGGCCGGCGCCAGTGATGAGAGCGACTTTGCCATGGAGGGAGGCACTCTGAACGAGCACGGGTTGTTGTTGTTGAGACATGTTTGGTGAGTTCTGCTCGTGGCTTGTAGAGTTGCGGAGCGGTGATGTTCTGAGAGTGGCTCCGGAATAGGTAACAGATGGCAAAAGGAAGGTTGAAAGGTGATCAAGAACTCGCACTCGGGATCTCACCATATATTTATTGCTTCGGTCAGAATATACTCAACATCCATAACGCCGATGTCATGGTTCACCTATGCTGCAGGCAGGGCTGTGGGTTTGTGCGACCCGAGAGGGGAACCGATCGATGTTGCCCACCGCACTTCGTACCTACCCACCTCAGGTATCGTCGATAGATGAGCGGTCATCACAACGGTGGAGAAGGCCAGTATAATCGGATAAGATGGTAGTCCGCTGGTGTCGAGGTCTGGCGAACAAGAGGATGTCGTGGAGGATGCCAGAATGCCAGTGGTTGCCAGGGTCCAGGTGAGATCCACTCTCTCGGGTCTTGTCCTGAACGCGAAGACCGACGCTGCAGGTCCGATCGGATGAGCTGAATTTAGATTCCGAAATCAGCTCGGATGTATCAGTGACTCTTCCATATAGACTGCATCCACATAGCCAGCGTCTTATCGCCTCCGTCGCGGGGACACAGAACGAGGACCACAACATGAGCCATCATCATAAGCCGGAAATCTCTCGTGCGTAATACTTTTGAAAGATTCTCAGTTGTCTGTCTGACCTGTGCTCCAAACCCAGCGACTGAGGGTGTACTGTCCGCCTCCGCCTCAACGCCGATTGCACGATGCCAAAGCGTTCGAGTCTCGCCCCCTAATAGCACCCACTCGCAACTCTTAAAGAAAGACTCCTCTACACCACCTCGTCTCTATCGTCCTCTTGGTCCTAAACGCATTGTGCAGGAATTCGGTGTACAATGCTTCGAAGTCGAATTGTATTCTGCCAGTGCCCACCACCGCCGCCGCCGCTTGCCACGCCAAAGAAGCAGGAACTCGCGCGCAAGAAGACAACATACCAGAGAAGAAGCTGGAATCCTGCAGAGGAGAAGACTGCAGGAACCGTGAATTATTGGTTCGTGTCGTCGTTAAAGTTCATCCAGTCGTAGAAAAGTCCACCGATTCCGAAACGCCGGCTCCCTTGCCGCTCCAAGAACAAGTCGACTGTTGTTCAAGGAACAATGATAATCGATCCTGAGCGCGTAAAGAGAACAAATTTGAAAGAACTGGAGACCAATGTCAGCTTTGCCGGATGACATCCACAAGACTCAAGAGACTGACCGGATTAGAAGGCGCCCAAGAGGGAGCGTCTAAAACATGCCAGAAAGCGTGAAGCCTTTCTCCATCTCCGCTTGGACGAAATACGAGGCCCGTCGGTAACGCTTGTCATCGTACTTCTCAAATACCGCACCGTGGTGGACCTGGGGGTTCATGCAGCACCTGTGGATTGCTTTGAGGGTGCGCTGAAGCTGGATGAAGGTATAGCCAGAGTAGTAGACATGCGCCTGAGTCCAAGGACCTTTCCGTAGCATGATACGGGCCATGCAGTGGGCGCCTGCCGCGAGGAAGCTCGGCTTGACGCCGACAAATCGCTCATCCATGATGGTGACCTCGAGAAAGTACTTTGAAAGCGTCCTCGTTTCAAGGTCATAGTCGTCAGCTTTGCTGATGCGTCGCAGGAAGCTCATTGGACCTGGCCAGCCTAGTTCGAATTGCAGCATGCTGAGCATGAAGCGCTCAGCCTTGATCAGCTCTTCTGCGCTGTAGCCGTTGTCGACCATGTAGATGATCTCCTGGATTGTAGGGCAGTTGACTTCCTCGTACTTGGCGGCGAGAAAGATAGCTGTGGCGCCGACCAGCTGCAGCTTTCCAAGTGAAACAATTTTGACCGAGAGGAATCTGTCAATGTAGTTGACGGTGAGGAAGAGCGTCTCAGGCAAAAGGTTGAAGCGCTGGTGGACCTGGACGACCCAATCCATGAGAACTCCGCGCATCGACCATTGGATCTCCGTCTGCTCGTTCATGTAATGCGGATTTGGCCGCATGCGTGCTTCCACTTCGCGCATGTACTCGAAGATCTCATCTCCATATTCTGCGACCATGGAGGTGTCCCACTTCTCGTCTTCAATGTCCTCCGCCGTGCGAGTTGCGTTCACGTAGTTGGCCGCCTCAGCGATCTCCTTGCGAGCGACTTTGTTGTCGGGATTGGGGTTGAGCACTTGGGTGACAGTGTTGAAGTCGGTTGTGATGTTGCCAAAGGATGTGCTTGTCTCGTACTCGGGATCTGCTGGGTCCTCTTCCTCCTCAAAGTCCATGTACTTGTCGTCGATTGGAGTGTCAACGGGCTTGACATGCAGGCCAACGTTCTCGGCCGGCTGCTGGTATTCGTGCGCGTGGCTGAAGGTGAATTGGGCTTGGGTCGGAACTTGAGAGTGGGTGATGGCTGGCTGTTCGACCTTGACAATGGTTTCCTGAACAGCAAAGTATTGTGTATCAGGGTACGGGCCATGCGCAGTCACCAGTCCGGCGGTAGTCGAGGATTTGTCCACCTGAACTTGCGGTACTTGCGGTTGCTCATCCTTGAGGATTTTGCTCTTTTTCGTGGCCACTTTGCGGACGTTGTCGGGTTGACTTGACGTTTGCGCCTTCACCGCAGCAGGTGCTGGTTGTGTCTGGATGGTCTGGCTGGACGCACACTTTGGCGCAACAGGTCGGACAGCTGGACGGCTGAATGTGGGAACCGGTTGAGGCAGTGCGTGCTCTTTCGTGTATTGAATCTTTCCAGGCGTGCTCTTCCCAATCTCGGAGTCGTCCTGGTGGCCAAGTTTGAGGTTGTGCTTCAATTGAGTCTCTCCAAGCACTTTCTTTGCCATGGCAGGTGCGTTGAGTGCTGGTACGGATTTCGTACGTTGGTGTAATGTTTTGCCGGCGGCGACGTTCTTCGACATGTTGGATAAGACGGCATTTTCATCGCCGAACACGCGCGTGCGAGCCTGCGGTCTCTGAGGCTGATCAGACATCTCAGTCAGTGATATTCGAGCAATGTGACCGCTGATCAGATGTCGTGATGAGGGAGCAGGTGACGAGAAACGATGGACAGGTGACTGACTCAACAAGTGAATGTGATGGAAGGAGGAGGAGTGCGCCAAAGAATGTGGCGGCGGAAGTGAAAAGATTTGGTGGAAGTCAGTCGGAAGAGTCGGGTATGTGTTGTTTGAAGTGAGGTGAAGGTTGGGTGGACAGTGAGGTGCGCCAGCGTCAACAACAATGATATCAGCTTACCTTCGCGTCCATATTGACTGCAATTAGTATTCGGATATGGTGATGTCGATGCTGGTCGTGCTGCAGACTTTGCGCACGCGATGTGCCGTTGGTGTCGAGTCGTTGTGGTGGTTGTTTGTATTGTCCCAAGCCGCCGATCAGCTCGAATCAACAATCAATCCAGCCCAGCTTCACTCGCTTCTCGCTCTCTCGTCGGTCGGCATGCACACGGGTCCACGGGTCGTCTTGGGTCACGAGATCGCCGGTCGTCTCGTGGCGGCGGAAGAGTATATGCTGCTGTCGAAGGCGATGTCGAATGTTAGTGGAGATGCTGCTGCTGTCTGGGAAGATTGGAATAAAATCGCCCGTACCACTCTTCCCAGCTTTGGTTGCTTGATGGGAGAGCTTGGACCACAAACAGACCTAAACGGGCTCGGGCCGTGACGTCGAAAACGCGACTTCCTGGTCGGAAAATCACGTCTTCCAACAACACTTCGAGACATCACTCCTCACCTCTTCTCACCACCCGACGGCACCAACCAACGAAACAACATTCGAAACCGTGCTCGAATATTTCGGATTGAACCACTCTATACTTTCGGCTCTCCGAAATGTATTAGCATCATGTCAACGACGTCTTGGACCGACTATTGACATTTGCTTGGTTGCTCGAGTATTCAATCGCGAAGTTACGGGTGTTCACGTGATGGGTAGCTCCCACTCCGACACCACACATCGACCGACATTTCGAACCCAACGAAAACTGCATGTTGCTCGGACGACTCGGCGGTGAGCAAGCGCTCCTTGCGGGTGCCCGCGCGCAGTGCGTTGGCGAATATCCATCAGCCTATCCGCTCGGGTGACTTGAAACCCACATCGTCGGCGAACGGCAAGCCGGGGAGTTCCAGGCACGCACGCTACTTCGTGAGACCCCTCATGCCAACCTCAAGGTTCCTTTTACCTCCAATGAGTCCATTATATGCAGGCCGCGAAAACGGTCCGCTCGACAAAAACCTTCGGCACAGCTGCTTGAATATCACTCGCACGCCATGAGCCACTGCTCTGCATCGTGAGAGTGAGACCGCACCTCTTGGCTTGGCGCCGTGTGCCGCTTCTAAGTTGCTCTTTTCTCTCCTCAACGCAGCGCCAGAATGCATGCTTTGCTCTCCGTATTTCGTCCAACTACAGACCGCACCTTACTCGAGCTGACCGCATCATTGTGCTACCTGTGGCCGTCGCCCATATCGCAATTCCGACCATTCCGCTGCCGATACGGTGTGCCGCGGGAGTAGGTGTGGCACAAAACGAAACCACCGGCGCTCAAAGAGACTTCTGACATATCTCATTTGGCGTCAACGAGTAGTGAGAGCCATCATGGCGCTTTCATCAAGGTCATCACATCCGCAATGCTTCATTGTGGTGTCGGAGCTATCGCGATGAGTAGAAAGCATCAGGTCCGGCGATCGCAGCTCCTGATTGGAGCGCACCCGGCGCAGCGGCATGCGCAGCATCTCTCGCACTCTGCGGCTAGGGTCAAAGACTCGACTGGCGCTGCATCGACTATGCGCCTGAGCGGGCTCATTAATTGTCAACGTGATAGGCTCGTATGTGGGTGTGACTGGAGTGCGATTTGCCCGTTTCTTTGTTCACCTTGCTGGTTCCAGCCGGCTCTGAAGCAGAGGGCCACATGGGCCTCTCAAGGCAGGCTCTCGTGATGCTATAGCAATGAAAGCTAGACACACGAACATACGATCTGTACAATGAGAAACATGTAAAGGTATTTGCGCCAAATCAGAACAGTCTGACGATGTGCCCGTGCTGTGCTTGTGCACAAAAGAAGCGAATCCAGCATGCCGAAGCCACACTTGCTAGTAACCCGCTCCACACTCCTCCACCTTGAGTTCTACCCGACTTGCACACACCACCCTCTCGAATACCTCAATCAGTCGACAGTCGGATCTGGTCGTCGACATTCCTTCATCTTTTGCGCTTTGCTGTCGCTAACTCCTCGGACCATCAGCAATTGGCGCAAAAGATCGTTGGGATCGGTCCAGTCTCGCCATCCGGCGGCAAGGTCTTCGACGGTGAGGTGTCCGACAAACTTGGCCATCCCCATCATACGACCATCAGCAGCCTTCTCCTACCATCGGAAATCCCTTGTGAGTACCTATCGACTTCGCCCGCTGTCGAAATGCCCCAGATATGCCTCAATCTCTTCACTGGCGGTCTGGAACTCCCAGCTCCGACCCAACACCCCATCTCCTCCCAGCGCCGCCGGCAGACTGCCTCTTCCTTTTGCTCGACGATGCCATAGCATACCAAGGCCAATGACAGCATTTGATCGGCTAACATGTCTTGCGCAGGTCCTAGACTCATCGTCGCCAACCACCGTCCGCAATACGCCGCACCCATCCCTTTGCGTTGCGCCGACGACGACGAGGGTGGCGCAAAAGGTTGAACCGACCCCAAACTGCACCCACAGCAACTCTAAGACACTTGCTCCCCCTGCGACTTGCATCTAGACACACAGAAAAGAAAGATATGGAAGAACCCAATACAGTTCCGATTGGAGGCTATGACGGTGCTGGCACTGGCGAGACCAGGAGGCAGCATCACCCATACTCTACCCGAAATGGCTCCTCCTTTCAGGAGTCACACTCGAATGCGAGACTACACAACGGGAATGCACAGCGCTCATTGAGAGGCAGCACTGGCACGGCCGCCATGTCTGGGTATGCTCGAGGGTCGCCCGTCAAGAAAGATCAGAAACATGTGGTCTTCCAACTCATAGATCCAGAAGATCCTCGGATACAGGCTCGTCTGCCCATGCGAGTGATGATCTCACCGCACGACACTACAGAGTCCATCATTACCACCGTCAAGAACTTCTACGGCGTGTACGAGTATGGCGTCAGTTTCGAGAACCGAGATGGCATCAGCATCATTGCAGCATACGACAACTTCGACAACGACATGACTGTATATGTCAGGGCTGTTGCGCAGCCTCTTCCACCATTGAACGAGCACGTCAAGGATGCCGGTTCTCCCAAGAGACTGGCGCTCGGCGCACCGTTCGAAATGCGCCCTCCTTCCCACAGCGCCGCGCAATCACCGTCTCGGTCCGCTGCTCGATCTGCAGGAGTACGTAGTCTGTCTCCTCACTCGGACATTGGCCGTCGCAGTGCATCTGCAGCGCCGGGTAACAAGGCGCGATTGCAAAAGTCGAAGAGCAAGGAGAACAGTGTGGCTGGAGAACATGATGGATACAGCAGCGATATCAATGACAATGGATCGGTTGCCAGCTCGCGTCGTAGCAAAGCAGAGGAGATCAAGGCAGAGATTACCGTTGATAACATCGTTGAAGGTGGTCGGCGGAAGAGAGCTTTTGAGAGCTCGGTAAGACAATTCCGGCGCACAATATTTCGAATCCCTCGAGACTGACATTTCTCACAGGAACTGCCACTATTTGTGCCTCCACAAGTGCCGATGAGCACTTCTATCTCCTCGATCTCGCCACAGCGCCGCGCAGGGCCTCCCAATGTGTCCCCATATGGCTATAACGGCCAGCAGACCTTCGCCTACCCCCAACCGCTACCGTCGCCACAGAGTTATGGTTACGGTAGTGGACCTTCGAACGGCTTCGCCCTGCCTTCTTTCCCTTCCAACCCATACCAGAATGGATATCAGCCTGCCAGCAGACAACTGCGCGGTAGCCGCGTCAGTCATCATTCGCACCGCAACTCGATTGGCGGTATTCTCCCAACCCCGGACCCGACTATTGGGAGTGTCATCTCAGACGAAGATGTTGCTTTGCAGCTCATGCGTCTTGGCGATCCTACTGCCTTCTCGCACGGTCGCACTTCTACCTCGACAGTGGATGATGCGTTGAGCGGCAAGGCCGAGGCAGCGTCTTCCGACGAGGAGGACGAGGATGATGGAGACGAGGACGAAGAAGGCGACTCCATGCTACCTGTTGTCCCTCGCTCTGAGAACCCGGGTCCGCAGAGAAAGAAGCAACGCACTGCGAACGAGCTCCCAAGCGATGCCACTAGTTACGAGGACTACGAAGATCGCCGCGATGCTACCTTCCGTGGTGATAGCGATGTGGCCCACCGCGAGGACGGCCATCGCCACATGGGCAAGCCGAAACACAAGGCTCGCAACGGCAGTGGTCCCACTGGTACCGCCAAGAAATCGAGCAAGCCTCGTGCTCTGTCCATCTCCAAGTCCAAGAAGCCATCCGTGGGGCACAATCATGCGAAGGTACCCATGTCGCCGGCATCGCTCCCATCTCAGTCGCGCAAAGCCTCCGTTTCGTCCTCCACCATCAACTTCCAGCACCAACTCGGCGTCGACGAGGAAGACCTCTCTTCCAAGCCACGCTGTCAGCGGTGTCGCAAGAGCAAGAAAGGCTGCGATCGTCAGCGACCATGCGGACGATGCAAGGATGCCGGCATCGGTGCCGACGGTTGCCTCAGCGAGGACGAGGGCAACGGTCGTAAGGGACGCTATGGGCGACACATGGGCGTTACGATCAAGAAGGGCGAGGGCAGTGTTGACGAGGAAGACTCTCCTCAGCCATCAATGTCACAGCATAGTGTGGCTATGCCCGCTAATGGGTACTTCCTTGCGCCGGCGCTGCCGGATAAGAGCAAGAAGCGTAAGCGCTGAGCACGAATGGACTGCAAGATTGAACGGAGACAGCTGGAGCGAACAAGCCGTTGAAAGAGTCTGAAAGTGAGGAGCAAGGCTTCTTTCTCGGCCGAAGAATGAATGAGGATCCTCTCGCGTTTTGACAGGAAGCACGGCGTTACATCTCCGTGGGCGGATGTTGTTCATGATGACATGAATTTCCTTTTGTTTGGCGCTCCCCTTCGCTCTTTACGGCAGTGCATTTCCGGTAGAGAAGAGACTGAGATGTGGTGGTGCTGTTGGAGACTTCTCCGACCTATTTCCTTTACAGAACGCTCAGCGAGCAACACAAAACGATGCATGCCGAAGAAGGATGCCAGGCGCGGGACGAAGATGAAGGACTGCAGGGCTTGCCCTTGTGCGATGTGTATGTATGTCAATGGGTAGATTGAATGCAAATCGTCAACATTGAAAGTTTACTTCTCATCGTTGGTACGGTCTGCAAGGTTCGGTGTTCATCGAGTGCCCACGGTGAAGCAGTCTTCGAGCACATGTGCAGGTAGGTAGATGATCTGAACGGTTCTGAGAGCTGTACAAAGAACTCAGCAGGACACTCTCGTGGCCACAGAGGGAATTTAGTCGCCAGCAACCATCGGCCTCTCGTGGCTCATGTGCATGCACTATTCGTTTACAACCTAAGTAAGTCTTGGACGGTCATTGGACCCCACCTAACGCGTGGCGTTGGCGCCTGTTGGCGTTGCATGGCAGTCCGATAGGAGCACCTCAACCTTCGATGGAGACACTGCATTACATGTTGCCAATGGAAGATTGATGTTTATTTGAGCTCGTGCAAAGAAGACTTGAGAAGTGCAAGTGCTACCATCAAGTCCCTTCTTCTATCACGTGCCTTAGGTTGAGCCTTCTGCCGGGTTGATGCCTGAAGGATTCGAGATCGACCGTGCCACCAAGACACCGACTTCACCACTACAGATTATCTGCGGGTCGGCGTCAAGATTTCTCGACCTCGTCGATCTTCACACACTGAATCCTAGGGTGTCATCTCCTGCAAGCTCCTTCACTTCGTTGATCCTATAATTCATCTGCTCGCTCACTACGCCTAATTCCTACAATGGCGGACGAAGAAGAGGCACCGCCGCCTCGCACTCTCAAAGAAAGAATGGCCCTCTTGCAACTTGCACAAGGTGCCAGACCATCGACGCGCGAGCCTTCGACTCCAAGCAACACGCATGGGACCAACGGGACGAACGGCCACACCCCACGATCAAGACCTCCGCCGCCGCCTCCACCTGGGCGGCCCAGTGTCCCTGCAAGACCAGCCCGGACGCAAAGCTCCAACGTTCCGCCCCTTCACGACCGCGGCGCGGCATTGAACGGGACTGTTGCGAATCTACCAGCAGAGGTCCAGGTGGGTGGTACGGTCTCCGGCCATGGCCAAAATTGGGGTTCAAGGCCGGCACTGCCTCCTCGGACGGCTACAGCATCTTCTCAATCTCCTGCAAATCCGAGTCTACCACCTCGGCGACCTTCGGATCAACCGTCGCCAGCCTTGCCATCTAGGAGACCTTCGGAAGCGAATTCGCACGTAGATTATGATCGAAGTCGAAGAGGATCTGCGGGCTCCACTAGTTCAGTTGGAACGACTCGATCATCGGTCTCCGCCATGTCGACTGCCACATCCATCACATCACAGGGTGAGCGCTATAGAATTAAAGCTCCTGATTATGACCCGTCTTCACTTCCTGCTCTGCCACCAAAGCGAACAAAAGAAGAAAGAGAGGCCGCCGACCGAAAGTACGCTGGC
Source organism: Zymoseptoria brevis (assembly GCA_000983655.1). Taxonomy (NCBI): domain Eukaryota; kingdom Fungi; phylum Ascomycota; class Dothideomycetes; order Mycosphaerellales; family Mycosphaerellaceae; genus Zymoseptoria; species Zymoseptoria brevis. Next base: position 80,574 of record JYJE01006895.1, on the reverse strand, counting down.
CTGAGGCCGGTGCGTCGAGCATCGGCTCCCAAGGTCGGCATGGTACAGAATGGAACGACTCCACCACCTGCAACCATTCCGCCTCCACTTCCCGGTCGATCGAACCCTATACCAGCACAACAGCTTGCCATTGAGCCGCCACCTGCGAAGCAGCCCACGTCGCCTGCTAGACAAGCAGTGATGCCACCACCGCTTCCTGAACGACAAAACCAACCCAGAGAGCATTCATCACCTGTACAGCCACCTCCGCGATCCATGCGATCGGATGTTGCACCACCTCCGCAAAAGAGGCCCTCTGCGCTATCCTTTGGTATGAATAAGTCGACCAATGTCCCACCGCCAATACCAGGAGCTCGACCTGGCTCCGTCATTCAACTAGATGGTGCCAATGGTGCACCTCCACCTATTCCATCAACCTCAAAACCAGATCTTGCGGCAATACAAGCGTCCAAGCCTAAGGTCAGCGGCACCGCGAACGGCGCTGCTCCTGCTCCTGCTGGCGCGTGTATGCATTGTCGAGATTTCTCTGGCCCAGACAATCATGCAGCTCGATTCCCTCGAGAGGCTCTTCCATCGCAGGATATCGGCTGGCTAGCACAACAACTCTGCGCCCCATTTCACTCACCCACGGACAAGGCGAGAGCATTGTTCACGTGGCAGCACCACAACATCGCATACGACACCGAGGCTTTCTTCAACCACCGAGTCAAGCCATCTACTCCAAATTCCACTCTCGCTAGCGGTCTAGCTGTGTGTGAGGGCTATGCTGGCCTATTCGCGGCCATGGCGCTCAAAGCTGGTCTGGAAGCCGTAGTTGTGAGTGGTCACGGCAAGGGTTTCGGGTACGCACCCATGAAGCCTGGCGATCCTCTACCACGGTATGAGGCCGGTCATGCATGGAACGCAGTCAAAATTGATGGCGGCGAATGGAAACTGATTGATTGCTGCTGGGGTGCTGGATCTGTCTGTCCACACAAGACTCCGAACTTCACCAAGTCCTTCACCCCCGAATGGTTCTCTCAGTCGAATAATGACTTTGGCCTGCGCCACTTTCCTGGCGAAAAGGCTCACCAGTATCGCACGGATGGCCGTGTCATGAACTGGGAAGAGTATATTGGCGGGGAGGGAGCTGCATGCTCGGCGCTGCTCTATTCCGGTTACATCGCGGAGGAAGGACTCCTTAAGCCGGCGTTCAAACCGACCGATGGCAAAATCGTACTGGCGCAGCAAGGCCCGACTGTCAGGTATGGACAATCCTCCTCCATTACAAGAATGGCAGTATACTGATAAACAGCAGATTCTCTTTTCAAAAGGTCTGTCCCCATTGGGATCCTGTGAAGAACGGAAACGGACCCTATTACCTTTACATACTGGTTCTCGAGAGCCAGAACGGTGCAAAAGGGGACAAGATTCCATTCGACACAAACGGCGAGGTATGGTGGTGCGACGTCCCGACTCGTGATTTGGGAAGGCCAGGGCAGTCTGTGAGCATTTGCGCTGTCACCGACTTTGATGGCGGAAAGGGGAGAGGATTGACAAAGCAGCGATTCTTGGAGAGGCTGGGGAGATGTGGAATGGCGTGGGGTGGTGTTGGGAAGTGGGACCTGGTTTGAGGTGATGATCATTGACGACCTGCGAATACACCCTAGGTTTTGAACGAGCATGCGTGCTGGTTTGATTGGTTTGACTCGATCTTGTAATTTTGGCCACGCCTCGCGGCGCAGCTTGTATTTGCAGTAATACGCTTGAATTGGTAACGAAACCGCGCTGCGGTGGTCGGGACTTGGTGCGCCGCCATTGTCCGGCCACTTTCTCCGCAGCTCCTGTGTACTCGTCATATGTCCGAGATGGCCTTGGCCGTGACAACGATGCCTGGAGAGACGCTCGGTCCAACGGCTATGTCTCGTTCCAGTTTCGCCCCATACTATGTCCCGGAGCATGTCCTCCCAATGCCTATTGCTGTGGCGATATGAGGACGACAGAATCTCCTGTAATAACGATGAGCTTCCTGACCATCGAGTTGTCATCCCCAGAAGATCATACCTCTTACAAACAGCATCTCCGACTGCTTCTTGACCGTGCGCACATTGTCCTCGTCTTCCTCGTCCACCACGTATACCGTCTCGGTCACATCGCCTAGTACTAGATTGCAGTGACTGTCGTATGCCTGATGCTGCGTCAGTCTCAATCCTGCCTTTTCTTTCTCTCCCTGTCCGCATTATGCTCACATGTAATCGACCTTGAAGTTCGCGGTCTCCTCTGAGCTTGACGAAGACGACTTCGTTGAGTGAAAGGCGCACCAGGTCGAGCGGCTCATTCACCGGATTGGCACTTGCATCTTCGATCTCGGCCATCGGGCATGGAAGTGTGGAGAAATAGATATGTCGGCGTTGTCCTGATCAGAAGTTGACCATTAAAGCTTGGTGAGGTCGATGCTTTTCGCTTGCAGTCTTCCAATCTAGCAAGTTTGCCGAGCTCGGCAGGGCTGGGCCGTGGACCACTTTTATTGACGGAACTTTGAAGCGTCGTTCTCTCAACACGCTAACTAACTTCCCCATGGGCAACGGATTCACGGACCCCGAATGTCGGTGACATTCTTGCTCGCCCGATCTCGCAAGGCGGCGACTTTGATATGGAACTCCGGGCAGCGGAGCACCACCGGGAAGTGGCAGTGCAGCGAATGTAGGAGGGCCGGAAGAGCATTGGGACAGCAACGCCGAGGATATAGCGAAGATCGAGAATCACCAGCGGGCAACCGCTCCACCTTTCAACGAGATGATGTACAAGAGGAAGACTTCCATGAGTCTCAAGGAGCTCAATATCAAGTTCCCGGGAACTCACCGCGGGCGGACGGCACAGACGGACAATCACCCCCTACTGAGAGCTCGGTAGCAGAAGCACGGAGGACTTTTTGGCAAAATGAGCTCAAGCCAAGGAATCGGCAGATTCTCGACAGCGAAAGTCGAGGCTCGGACGAAACTGACGAAGAGAGAGATAAACTATGGGAACAATTCGACGGAATGGATGGTGGATCGTCAGCATCGGATAATCCCAATTCTTCGAGGCAGGAACGCCGGAGGACTACGGACTTGAAGGATAGTGTGCACAAAGAGGACTTGTCCGCAGCTCTTTTGGATCTTGATGCAGATGCTGTTGCTCAGTGTTTGCTGACAGCGATTCGACTAAACGATCTGGACTTTGTTCGGGACATACCCAAAACGACCTTTTCGGAGATCATTCGATGCCTCGATGCACGTCATTTCGTCGCGGAGCTCGGCAATATCCACGTCGACTTGAGCACGGTAGCAGCAAGTTCCATGAACGTCGCGCCAATGCGTGAGGTGGCTTTCGAATACGCTTCCGTACTTCGTCAGGTCCTGGCCATTAGACGGGCAGCGGGGATTGGTGGAACTCTTGCGGACAGTCGGACACTGCTTCGCTGCGCTCGAGATCTGGGCAATCGAAAGATGGCCGAGTTGATATGGTCGGACCTCATGAGCCAGAGACTGACCCCGGACATTCAGTGTTATAACTATTACATGTCGGCCACAGTATGGAATGGCATGCATCTGGCGGGTTTTCGACAAAAGGTGCGGGTCATACCGTTCTTCCAAATGGCAAGGAAGAGCGGCGAGTACAAGGACAGGAGATACAAAGATTACAGCGTCGGCGAGAATGGCGTGCTCGAAAGCACGATGCGCATCTTCAATGAGATGGTTGCTCGGAACATCGCGGCAGATGAGGAGAGCTTCCGCATACTCATTGTAGCAGCGGCGCGCGAGGGCGATATGAAGACGGTCAAGGCAATTCTGAAAAGAGTTTGGAGTATCGACGTCGACGTTATACTTGCCAGTGGCGACACTCCGGAAACCTTGCCAAAGCCCATGCCGACAAACTCACCGCTGTATCCGCAATCGACGTTGCTTTTCACTATTGCCCACGCTTTTGGCATCAACAACGACGTGTCCGCCGCCATTCGTTTGGTGGACTTTGTCGCGCGTCACTACAGGCTACAAATCAGCAAGGATGTGTGGGGTCAGCTCTTTGAGTGGACCTTCGTTCTGTCGATTCGACGACGTGGTACCAGCACGAACGACGGCAGCAGAGAAGGCCAAATCACTAGTGACAGCGTGCAGAAACTTTGGCAGACGATGACCGGGCCGCCATACTTTGTCAAACCGACCATGGGAATGTACAACTACATGATCAAAAGCCTATTCCTCCGACAAATGAGTGGACGAATTGCCGACCTGTTGAACGATGAGGTGCGGGGGCTTTACGCACAGCAGCGGAAGCAGACGCGCTTCTTATTCAGCTCGCTCAAGCACAGTATCACCTCGAAAGACAAAGCCATGGGCTTTCGGCGGCGGCGATGGGAGTTGCAAGATCTCGTCGGCCAGCGTAACAACTTCTGGATTCGCCGATGGATCCGTCTACTGCTCGGATCATTCAACCACACTTATCGTCTGATCAACATCAAGGAGCAGTATGCACGAAGCCTCCCTCGACTGCTGTGGAATTGGCGGGCTCTCGTGCCGACCAATGTGCGATACGAGACGCCGACTGGACTGGTCCAGCTGGAATTTCGATCGGAGCAAGAGCTGATCGATGCTGGGCTCGCGAACTATGCCTCAAAATTGAGAATGAGAAAGATGCTGGAGCCCACAGCAAGAGTCGTCGGGGAGAGCTGGACTCAGCGGACGCCTCATCTCACGCGAAGACTGGCAGAGGCTACGGGAGTTCAGTACGTTCCTCAGACTCATACCGATGTCGTGAATCGTAGAGGTTCTCGAAAGACTAAAGTAAGACGGCCGCTTGATGTATAGAATTGTACCATATCTTACCGTGCTGCATACTTTTCTGCTCGCCTTCCACCACACCACGGCGAACTATGTACCTGAGCCAAGCTGAGTGCTGTCCCTGCAGAACCATGCGTGGATCATGTGGTGGCACGTGTCGACTGTTGCACTGTCCCGAAGTTGCTTAGCGTGTTGACAAGCTTTTTCGACTGAACTGGCTCTTACCTAGCCTTCCATGTGTTGACCTACGACTGCTCCATATCCGATATCTTGGGATCAAGGAAAGCAGCATTTTGGTGTTCCTCACGGCGCCGCGTGTCAGTTCTTGTCAAGTTCATAAGTATCAGCGCGCGAGTCGCCCATGACTCGCAGAAAACTGTAGCAAGTTTGCCGCGACGCGGTACATCCTAGACTCCCCTCGGCATTGGACAGGCAAAACATCGGCGTCTTCTCCGATCTGCTGTCCCTCGACATCATCAAGACACATTTCGGCGGTTCTCGTGCTCGAGCAGATCAAGATGACTTCCGTCAGAGATTTCGAAACTCGCACTCGGTCCGCGACCATGGGAACACAGAACACTCAGGCGCCGCTGTCTCCTACTACGACTGATAACCCGAGACGAGACCGACATGGGAGTATAACCTCGAATCACTCGGCTGCTGGATCTGTAGCTGGTACACTTCGCCATCGCAGGCCAACTCGATCCAACACTGTCAAGACATATCACGAAGCAGTACACATTATGGACTCTTCTCAGCCCGGAGCCGAGCCCGGAATCGACACCCACGCGGAAGCCGACAAGGTCCCACCACATCTTGCAGCTTTGAAGGAAGCCTGCGACATCAACATCATCGACTTCTCCGACAAGGACGTCCGCCGCGTGCAGGCTGACAATGAGAGTCTTGCCAGTTTCTTGGACATGCCACGGACTGAGGATCTGCCGTGCCGGTGGATTTCGGTCAACGGACTGAGTTACGATGTGATCCGCGTTCTTGGAAATAAGTATGATCTTCATGGGCTGGCACTAGAGGATCTCGTCCACACGCATACCCGGACCAAAGTCGACTGGTATGCCGACCATGCATTCATCGTCCTCACCTTGCAGAAGCTGGTCCGACTGCATCAGCACGAAGGCAGTGGTGAGAATTGCGACTGTAACGACAGTCTGACGGAGGAAGACGAGCAAGACATTGACGCCAAATTCGAGGAGCGCAGCCGGCACAGCAGAAAGTGGTGGAGATGGACGAAGAAGAAAGAAACCGACACGTTACCTCGATACCTCGACCGCAACAGAGACGGCAAGCTCGATGAATTCGTCACAGCTCACAACGGTATCTCCGATAAGTCACCATTAAAGGCCATCCGAACCCTGCAACGTTACGAGAGTGCTCAGATCCCCGAGCATACAGCGTGGATGGAGAAGCAAAGTGCTTTGACCGAGGAGAATCTGGCGGTGAGCGTCGAGCAGGTCTCGATCTTCTTACTTTCCGATAACATGGTCATATCATTTTTCGAACGATCGGCGAGCGACGTCGAAGAACCCATCCTGGAGCGTCTCGACAGTCCCGCCACCATGCTCCGCAGAAGCTGTGATGCTTCCCTAGTTGTACAGGCCATCATTGATGCGATTGTGGATTTGGGCGTTCCGATCAAGGACGCATACAACATGTGTCGGAAAGAGCTCCAAATCGACGCCATGACCAACCCTAACACCAGAACCTCTCGCTCGCTGCACATATTTGGAGAAGAAGTCGACATGCTGCAGAACCTTTTTAAGCCGATCGTCCACCTAGTCAACTCTCTCCGCGACCACAACTCCGAGCCATCACCCATCCCAGCTCCCGTCTGGACCCCGTCCTTCGAACGAGAGCCACCACAGCAAGAATCCACGACCAAGCCATCGAAGCGAGATCGTCAGGGCGTGCCCGCCACAAATCGAACGATATCAGACTTCAGACGCATCGCCAAGGCACGCGCCGACACCGCCACCAGCGTGACCATCACTCCTCTCGCACACACCTACTTCGGCGACGTCCTAGACCACTGCATCACCATGATCTCCGCGCTCGAGCAAATGGACGCGAGCGCCAACAACATCTCCACCCTCATCTTCAACACCGTCGGCGCCCGCACCAACAATTTCATGATGATCCTCGCCGTCGTCACCGTCTTCTTCGCGCCACTGACCTTTATCTCGGGTTACTTTGGCATGAACTTCAGCAGCGGCGCAGGGCTCGCGCATCCTTTTGCGTTCTTCTGGGGGGTGGCGATTCCGAGCTTGATCGTCTTCATGCTGTTGGTGTTTGGCTTCATGCTCTGGGATAATATTCAAGACTGGCTTGCGAGACGGGGACTCAAGGCGCATTGGGGACGGCGAGCTCGAGCGTCACGGAATCGTCGGCAATGAATTTGGTTCGTTGGCGCGATTGTTCATTCTGTATAGCGCCCATATACCCAGTGTTTTAGCGATGCATTCGATGAGATAGTATTGTATCAAAGCCTCCTGAGTTGTCCCTTCTCTTGCATAGTTGACTTCAGGGCCGGACATATTGAGGGAATTCTGGCTGAGGGAGCAAGAAATCGAGCAATGTTCATCATTGAAGTTCGCCATTATGAACATTGAGAAAGCTGCGTTGGTATGTACGCTGTTCGTCATCAAGATTTCCACAAGAATCATGTTCGCCATCGCTCGCTCGTCGCTTATCGCCCATCAAAAGAAAGCCTGCCATAATCATGACATCCATAGCTATGACTGATCCCTACATGAAATCTCCGTCAACAAAGTTCTCCTCATAGCTTCTCGCAGTCGTGGCAGCGGGCGCCTTGCTGATCCTCTCCATGCGGTCCTTATTCTTCTCAGCCAGCTCCACTCGCGCGAGCTTGGAGTAAAATGTTCGCACGCGCTCGTGGGCGTTGACTTTCTTCGGGTCGAATCTCAACACTTGCAGACCTGCCATGCTCGTGGCACGACTGAGTGCAACATAGGCTTGACCCTTCTCGAAGACTTTGCCCAAGTCAACCTTGACACGTTCCAGAGTCTGACCTTGCGCCTTGTGAATCGACAGCGCCCAAGCGAGGATGAGTGGTACCTGAGCTCGAGAGGCTTGCACCTCACCATTGGGAAGCTCGACTTTCCACGTCTCTGGCTGGCAGAGAAGATCGCGCCAGGTGCCATCTGCAATGGCAAATCGAACGAGCGGCCACTTGCGAGAGGTGGTAATGCCTTCCATCATGCGAGGTCGGTCTCCAGCTTCGCCACCAGCCGCGGCATCAGTAGTGCTTTGCACCGTGCCTCCTGGCGATTGCATGAATGCGTCCTCGTTGTTATTATAGCTGTCAAATTGTCGCTCGTCCATGAAGCCGATGACCCGACCGAGGGATCCGTTCACGAGGGTCTCGTCGATATTCTTGATCAGCATGACCTGGGCACCTTTCTTCAAAGTGATGAGTTCGGGCGCAAGACAGTTTGCCAAAAGTCGGTCACGCTGGCCTTTGTCGGTGATGGAGCCGCCGTCCTTGGCCGGGAAGGGGAACATGTTTCCTTGTAACAGATGAAGTCGATTTGCATTCGCTCCCTCGACCTCATTACGCGTGGGGAAGAGCTCTGTAGCGTCAAGCATGTCGTCGAAGCTGAGAGGTCGTGACAATTTCCTGAAGGCTGCTGTCGATGATTCGGTGAGACGACCCTCGCGCATCTCGTTGAGCATTCCAGCGAAGACTTTGACACTATCAGTACGCTAATTGAATATGTGGAGATGATGTTCGACTTACCAGGGTCCTTTTGACGGAACACATGGTGGAGCCCGATTGTGTGCTCAATGCTGGTGGACCAGGTGGATGCGTCGAAGGCGAATTTGGCAGCACGTCCTCCTTCAGGAACTGGCGGCAGTTGGAAGAAATCTCCTGTGATGACAAGCTGGATGCCACCGAATGGTCGGGCGTTGTTTCTGATCTGGCGAGCGATCGCCTCAAGCTTGTCAAACAAGTCGCCGTCGACCATGGAGACTTCGTCAACGACCAGTACTTTGGTACGCATCCAGCGATGCTTCGCCTTTTGATTCCTCTTTATCTTCTTGACGAGCTCGGGAATGTCCTCCTTGCCAAGGCCGATGCCAGCGAAACTGTGCAGAGTCACACCACCTACGTTGCAGGCGGCCAGACCGGTCGATGCTGTTACCGCCACACGGTCCGGCTCCCGCGAGTACTTCTTGCGAAGACATGCGATGATTTCACGCATGAGAACAGATTTTCCAGTACCGGCGGATCCAGTGAAGAAGGCAGACTTCTTCTGCTCGATCACCAAGTCTAGGACATGCTGTTGCTCGTCACTGAGGAAGACACGCGCGGGTCGCTTATTTGTGCTCTTTGCTTTGGCAATGGACTCGTCTGTTCCTGCCAGATTCTTGACCGTTTTTTTGCTTTCCTCACGATGCTTCTTCTGCCCTTCCTTGATGGCGCTAGCTGTGGTATTCCAAGGAAACGCATTTTTGTCCTTCTTCTCCTTCGCCAGTGGAGTGAATGCTGTCACACTTTGGGTTCGCGGAGCAGCAGTGCGTGGAGTCTCTTCCGAAGTTTGTGCCTGCCAAGGCAGTGTTCTCCTCTTAGCGGGCTTCGGCTCTGGCGAAGCTCTGCGCTGCGTGTCCTTGCTCGCAGGTTGACGTCCGTCGAACGCGAATTTCTGGAGAGACTGCTGCGGCATTGCAGAATTGAAGTGTTCGAGAGGCGACGAGGACCAAGGGAGTGGAGCACTACTTCCAGGAAGCTCAGTCCGCGCCGGCGGGCTCATGAGTCCACGACTTGGAGTCGCGGTGGTTTCAGTGGTTCGCGCAGTCGGCAATGTAGGGTATCTGATCGGCTGGCCTGGAGGTTGATGTGATCGAGATGCCTGCTTGGGAGGGTTCAGACGAGAGGTCTGCTTGGGAAGCTCGGGATAGCTGATACCACCCAGAGCCAGTGGCTCCTCCACATCGAGATCGATGTCGCTGTCGAAGTCGTTCTCGCCAAAGAAGTCCTCCGGTGGGGCAGGACCCCCTCCTAGAACAATCGGCTGATATTGAGAGCCTGGTCGCTCATCGTCGAAAGATCCTCCCATTGCTTTTGCCAACCCGCTCGCTGTCCTCTTGATACCTCCGCGGTGTGTCTGATAGCTCTTCACCTCATTGACGGTAGACGCCGAACTTTGTTTCAGTGGAGGCCTGTATCCTGGATTCGTGGACTGTGTGGTCGACTTGGACTGTGACGAAGGGAATGTCGACTGAGATAGATGCGGCGGGCCATTCTTCTGCTCGTGATCCTTTACGGCGCCTCGAAGCATCGTGTCCGATATTGTTGCGTAGTGGTGCGTCGACTCCGGCAGTTGTTGTCGTCGATACGCAATCTGGGACGTCCAGGCAGGAACGTGGGCGACAAGGCGGCGGCGAGGAATGACAGCGGGCAGTCGCGTTCCCTTTCCCGCAATTCGTGCGAGGAGCATGCAGTACGGCAAGTACAGCGCTTGGGAATGGTCGTTCAAGAAAACATTTGATTTGATTTGATTCGTTTATTAGAGGTGGGGGATGAGTGCAGCGCGTACAAAGTGTCGCCGACGCGCCCCCAAGTTCTTCTAGCGCGCACTTTTTGAATCCGAACCTTAACCGACTGTCTCACTCTCGACCTCACTCTCGACCTCCCTGCAACTGCCTCTTGTATGTGCTGTGTGTTGTAAAGTTGTCTGTCATTTTATGCTCCCGTTCGTGTCTCGATGTCGCTCGGGTTTATCAGTAGACTCATGACTGCCTCGAACTCTGAAAGACGACCCTATCACTTCTCGTGCATCTGAGACTCCGCAGCTATGCCATCCAGGAACAGCACAGAGACGATGCCCCCCAGGTTCACAGCCTCTTCCTTAGAGTCACTGTGCCACCCCGCCAGCCAGTGCAGGATGATGACACACGGCTAGCTTTACCTCGGTTTGGCGACAATGAATCTGAAGGCGAATCAGTAGGTGCTGAGGAAGAAGCAAAGAGCTGAAGACTCACAGAACTCGACGAGCGAGCTAACGGGATGTACAACGGCTCCATCACACCGTGAGAACCGCTGCCACCGTGAGGACCACCTCCGCCCGATTCACCCGACACTGCATACACCATGCAAACGCCAGTGACCAGTGACCTGTTGTGTCGGCCCAGAACTTAGACGCTCCGCAGCCACGAGGGAAGTTCATCGACAGCTTGCGCCGTGATGCCGCCGCTTCGCTCGGCGAATGTTCCAGACGGTCAGCCAGCCTTTACGGTGAGGAGCCGCCACCTCGCAAGGCAGCGACCGCAGCCCGCGGTGCCCACTGTGCTGTCACCTCGAGAGGCAACGACAGCCTCCAGCCAGCGTGTGAGCGTAGCTGCGACATAAGCGCTATCTGCCGAGACTCCACCACAACTACGACGTCTGCGCGTCAGTGTAGAAGGATGAAGCACACGGAAGCTGGGGTAACGAATGCGACGATGCGCTTGTAGCCCTGTACGCTGGAGAGGTCCTGTGGGGGAATGTGAAGTGAAGGTGAGGAGGTGAGGAGGGAAGTATGATAGAACAAGAGGTGGAGAGGGTGCAAAGGTGGCATTGTGAAGGCGAAATCGTAAAGGTGAACGAGGTGTCGCTTTCGCAGGTAGTGACGGTGTGGGAGGCGTGGTAGTGCCGTGTTTGGCGGTGGAGTTGACGCTGTGTAGTCATGTGGCCGTAGTTGCGTGTTGCCGGCTCTCGATGAACATGGCTTGTCGTCGTCGATGGCCAGTGAGTGTGTTGATGGCACTGTGGACGATGAAGGTGGTCGCGAAGTTGTGGAGCTTGCTCGAGGTAAAAGTTCGTTCGTGGATGATTCACTCTGAAATGACGTCTTGGCATTTCCTCGCTCTTGCCTAATGCATCGATCGCTGGTGGCTGAGAGCTCAAGGTCATGAGGTCTCAAGGTAGCCAATCAAGGAGAGCGGCTGCTCTCATGCGGCGGTATATTGAACACTTCGATGTGTCAATCGCTCACGCCTACCTTACTGGAGCGAACAAGGGTGTGCATACCAGCCTGCTAATACGTGCACGTTAGACGAGCCGCGACAAGGCGACCCGAAGGTATGAAGGAAGTCAAGATCGCTGTGGGAGGGCATCCTATCAAGAATGAAATTCTGTCATACAAATCAATCTATCATAAAAGCATGGGTATCATTTGTCAGATTCGCCACTCACGAGCAACATGCAAGAAGGTCCTCCTCACAGCAGGTACTTCTGCCACAAGAGGAAGACGAGGGCCGCTGCCACGCCGTAGATGGCTTTGTCGATCCAAGCCGGCAGTCCCTCTTCTTGCCGTGGTGGCTGCCGCTGCTGCTGAGCAACGACCGGCGCAGGAGCCGCGGCCACAGGCGCTGATGCTGGTATTGTGTGAGTCGGCGTCGGGCTTGGTGTCTCCGTTGCTGTAGTCGTTGTCTTTAATGGTTCTCCTTTGGCACTCCCATCGCCTTTCGCAAGATCCTCCCTATAAGCCAGCCTTAGCTGCTCTGGTACTGCTTCCTCAGTCTTACTTTCTCCACCTTTTTCCTTGACCATCTCGTCAAGCTCCTTGACAATCTCCTCGTTGGTCTTCCCACAAGCAGCACAACGCGACAGCTTGCTCTGTGCGGCAAACCTCCTTCGTACCGTGTCACTTGCATCCATGCCTCCCACTTGTCCCTTTGCGTCCGTGTCCATGAAGCTCCGTATTGCTACCAATGCTGTTCGAATGCCCCAAGCCGGCTGCCATGTTTCTTCATGATGTCCGCTGATTGACAGGCAAATCTCTCTGTTCACCTCAAACCGGCCCGTTGGAGTGAGGAATCGAAACGAAGGCGGCTTTAGAGGGTATGCAGGTGGGAGGACAATCCGACCGTGATAGATGCCTCCTTCGTATGGTGATGGGGATGGCGGGCCGCGAAGTGTGAAGTGCCATTCGAAGAGGTCGGCCTCTAATGGTGCTGCATGGTAGTCTGACGATGGCTGGTTTGCCAGCTCCGATGCTTCCTTGAGGATTCTCTTGATCGTTGGGTTCTTGGAAGACATGGTCAAGAAGCATGCATTGTTGCGAATGTCACCGGTCTGTTTCTGCAAGCAAGAAGGTGTTTGGACGTGGTGAGATGGGTCTGACGGACAGCTGTTCATTTTACAACTTCAGGATGATGTCGGAAGCTCTCAAAGAAGGTTTGCGCTAGTGCACATGATAGCGGCAGGAGATAGCGTGGACCCCTCAGACACGATTCCAAGCCTCCGACGCAGAGCTTCGATTCTTCAAGAAGTCAAAGACGAACTCATTGCACTTTTGTAAATATCGGCGCCTCTCCTTGATACCAGATTTCAGCCGCTTCTTGCCAGCTCATTTTCTCGCAGGGAAGCAACAGCATTGAGGTCATCCAACCAAAGGCCAGCTCTTTGTCTATCGCTTCTTTGTGTTCGCTCCGACCGGAATACGAAGAACGGCCTGAAAGCAGTGGACTCGGACGTACGCATCTAGACCACGCACCCATACCGCTCAAACGCCCGGTGGACATCATGGCCACCGAACCGATCATTCCGATGCCTCCTCGTGAGCTGGACGAGATCAGCCAGCTGGACAATTCTCTCGTGTTCCCAACCTTCACCTCCAACACAGCATGGACTCTTGGATCACTCTTGAGAACACGATTGATGGCTTTCGCCAAACCAACAGTGATCGACATCAGCCTCGCGCACGGCAACCACTGCCTATTCCACGCTACGACACATTCCGGGACAGCTCCCGACAACGATATATGGGTCGCGCGAAAGAGAAATACCGTGCTACGTTTTGGGAGCTCAACATGGTACATGCACAACAAGTTCAAGGGAGATGAGGTGGCTTTTGCAGCAAAATTCGGGCTGGGACCAAAGGCTGGCGATTTTGCGATCCATGGCGGTGGATGGCCTGTGAAGGTGCAGGGAGTCGAAGGCGTGGTAGCTGTAATCGTGGTGTCTGGGTTGAAGCAAGAGCAAGACCATGGCATCATTGTACAGATTGTTGCGGAGTACATGCTGGAACTGGGCATCGAGATGGCGGACAAGAAGAAGGAAGACTGAGGGTATCGCGGACTAGGCAGTTGTTATGAGGAGATCTCGGCCTGGCAGTGTTTGAACATTGGACCCGCGGAGTTTGTGCGTGAAATATAGAGCAGATTCTCGATGCATAGCGCCAGGGTGTCGCAGATGCAAAATTCCCTCATGACAGGAGCTCAATGTTTCCTTCGAGCTCTCCGGGCGATTCGTGTTCGTTGTGTTGAGTCCTGTTGTGTCCAAGTTCCTCGCCGCGCGTGTCGGGAGAATTCGTTCCTCGGAGGAGAGAATATGATACAGCCACTACATCTGTAAACCGTAGCGGAGAAGTAATCTCACAGAATGTGTACACCTCGCCTCTTTACAACGCAGGCCTTGCGCCGGTTGGCGCGCCAGCAGTAAGAAGCTGTGATATCTAGTTAGCATGCGATGTTATTACGCGCGATCATCCATTCATGTCATACCTCATTCGCACTCTGCTGCATGCGCATCTCCCTCTCCATCTCCTGGTACTGTTGCTCCTCGCTGAACGCCAACGCCCATGGCACACCCAATAGCAGCGCGCTCGTGCTCACAACCCACAACGTCTTTCCGCTGAAGCTCAGACCCGATGATAACCATGCGTAGCCGGTGTCGGCGGCGCTGGCGATGCGCTTGCGGTAGGTGGGTGGGACGATGTCTTTGAGGGCGTAGACTCGGTCAAGGATAGTCTCGTCGAAAGCGTCGTCTTCGTCCACGTCTGATATCTCTGATTCTATGGCAATCATCAGTATTTGTCATTCATGGAATCTTTTCCAGAGTGCGCGGACCGTCACTTGTGTCCCATTCTTCCTCATCCTCTGCCTTTGGTCCTGACTGTTGCGCGAAGAGCTCCTCATCGGGCACTTCTTCGAGTTGGACCATGCTGGCGGCTTATGTGGTTGTGGTTAATGTAGTCGTATCGTGTCGAGAGTGACTGAATGGTGCCGTCGATGCGCGGTTGATGCAGAGTGCTCGTGTGATGATGAATAGTTGTTGAAGCACGACAAAAGTTCGCAGACGTCAAAGCTTCGGCCGAACCTGAAGTTCTGAGCGGAACCGTGCGTCACCAAGGACAGCGGACGGGAACAATTTCACCTGAACAACATGCCTTGTTCTTCTACATTGGTTTCACCCACAGCTCGCAACAATGTTGATCTTGATGGGACTACTTCTGCCTTGTTGGTGCCATTGTGCTGTTACAGACATGTCTACGATGCGCATCGATCAGGACCTAATAACGACCTTCGAACGTGTTGGTCTTCTCCTTCACGACATCTGCGATGGCATCCTTGATCGGTGTCTCGCCTCCTACGAGATCGAACACAAGGCCCTTAGTCGACTCATTCTTGATACATTCGACCACGACCGACGCCACATCTTCGCGAGGAACCGTGACAGTGATGTGAGGCTTTCCTGCCGCGACCTTGCCCGTGCCTGGTTCTTGAGACAGACCTCCTGGACGGACGATAGTGTACTCGAGTCCTCGGCGATCGTTCTCTGTGACGAGAGAGCGGTCTGCTGCAAATTTGGCGTGCATATAAGGCTATGTGTGAGTGTCAGCAAAATCACTCCAACATCTTATCACTTCTCATTCGACATACCCCAATCGCATTCCAAGTCTTGTTACTCCTTTCCCGATCACCATCGTGATACCACTCTGGCTCCGGCTTGTTCTCGCGGTCTCGAACATCAACAGCGGAGACGATGATGTATCTCTTCACACCAGCCTTGGACGTAGCATCCATTGACCGGATGGCACCCTCCTGGTCAACAGCCTTGGTACGGTCGGCATTGCCGGCTCCAGCACCAGCTGCCCAGACTACCGTGCTGGCTTTTGTATCCTGGTTGGTCTTGACCATGTCATCCACAGATGCTTCTTCGATGCTCTGAAGGACTGGCTTGCCGCCGAGTGATTTGACGTCCTCTGTGATGAGCATGAGTCTGCGTGGTCTGTCGTGCCAGACTTGATGCTTGGGATGTACCTTCTTGCTCTGGCTTCCGAATGACCGAGTACACATTGTGGCCTTCATTCGCCAAAAGACGTGTTAGATGTCTAGCGACCTTCCCTGATCCTCCAAAGATAATTGTGTTCGCTGCCATGCTGGAAGCCGGGAGGTGTGGTGCCTTGATGAGCTATTGTGTTTGTACAGTTATTCGACTTTGTACTGGTTTGGTTGATTGTTGTGAGTGAGAGATGATGAATGGAGACTGTTCAGTGTGCAGTAAAGTCGAGGCGATATAGCTAAGGTATATAGAGGGTAACATATGACGTCGTTGGATGGAGGTTTTTGATCTCTGCAGTCTCAGCGATGATCCGCTGGAGCTGGTCACGTAATTCCCAAACGATATGACCATGGACATACATCAATTGCACGTCAACGACTGCAGAAGGAAGATGGCCGGAAGGCCTTGCAGGGAACCTCGGGAACAGAACGATACTTTGCGTAGCTCATTCCATCATCGTATCCCTGTCAGTCGTACACGAATGCTGCCGCGCTACGTTTTCCATCAACGCATAGTCGTCCATGCTCGCAATTACATGTCCAAGAGCTCGTCTGTACAAGCAGCGAACGCTTCAACACTTGATAGCGAACTGCTTCAGGTACTCGTAGTCGGCCAAGTTATCAGCAACCGTCTTCTTGATCAGGTCGGCCGCTTCCTGGCCATACAGCTTCGTCCAGTCCGCGTAAAGCTGCTCCTCAGACTTGGGCGCATGTTTCTGCATATCATGGTCAATACTCGGGGCAGTAAACATAGCATATACACGCTTTGACTTACGTGAACTCTAGGCTTCAAATCAGTCGAGTTGATCGCATCATCGTGGAAGCCGTTCCACTTCTCAAACTGCTCCTTAGCAAACGCGTGCGACTCCTCGGAATCCCACTGGAGCATCTGCTCGTTGAAATCGATGCCGACAGATTCGCAGTACTTCCTAAGATATCCCTCGGGATTGTCCAACATGTCATCGGCGTCGAGTACGCAGATCTCTACCTGACCAGGCTTCAGCTCTTGGTCCTTGGAGGACTCCTGGCCGCAAATCTTTGGTCCAACGATGCCGGTATCCTTGAGATAGTCGAAAAGACGACGGAGCTCATCATACCCGGCTTCCTCAGGCATGAAAGGAGCGAAGCCAGTCCTCTCCAACAACGGAGGGATGCAGCATCTGTAATAGCTCGGAATGGCACTTTTCGGGTGACGGATCAGGAACGTGAAGTGAAACTTCTCGAGCACCTCCTTCGGTACGACAGTCGGATTGTTCGGCTCCGCGGCCGAGTGCTCGTACGGGAATGGCGCCTTGGAAGGCGAAGATGGCGATGCCGACCTACCCGCGACCGCCGGAGGGGTCATTACGACACCACTGTCGGTGTCTCGAGTGACGCCCTGCCCCTCAGCAGAAGCGTCGCCGCTTTCGAAGACCGGAAGGCCTCCCGTGCCGACGCCACGCTTGACCCTAGAAAGAGACGGTGCGATGGCTGCAGCTTGGTGGTTCGGAGGGAGAAGATAATGCGTGATGTCCTTGATGAACACTCGCTTGCCCTGCGGAGAGGTCAGTATATTCCTTCATCATGGCCGCATTACATAATGTCGTGTTGGGTTTATGTGAGCACGCAGATGGAACGGCGTCGGTCAACAAGCTGGAACCGGCCAATGTAAACAAGGTCAGGTGCAGCAAGTCGCTAGTCTGAGGACTGTGATGCACTGCACGGATATGTGAATTGGACGAAGCGGGCATCAGGGGTCAATATGGAGTGCCAAAGGGAATTCGAATAGGAGCGGCCACGGGAAAAGGGTAAGTCGTACCTCTGCAGATTCCTTTTCGATTCTGTCCATGATAGTCTTGAAAGTCGACTGGCTGAAGCCACTCTTGAGACGAGCCTCCTCATCGTTCTCGAAACGGGTTCCCATACGTTCAGGGCCATAGTAGAAGGCATCACCGAAGGGTTCGTGGATGGTTTGGATGGAGTTGCGTCGAGTCATGAAGACCTTTGAACATGGTCAGCTTTCATGCACTCCGCGTTCCGCTTATTAGATGTTCGCCGCACGTACCCGTTCGAATGCAGTAGAGCATGCCCGTGGATGGGTTGCAACGAATACTGGCTTGTTGACCATAATCGATGCTGAGCCGGCCTCGGCAGTGTAAAGCTGTGAGGATTTGGCGTTGACTTCTCGCAGTGGAAGTACCGTGCGATTTTGTGTAGAAGAATGGAAGTTTTGACCTCACGATGTTAGTGAAGATCTTGAACAACAAGCAGTCGTGCCTGATGAAACAAACAGATCGCGATTTCTTCGCAGAAAACACGGGTTTGCCCTTACGCACGATGCGAGCATAGCGTGGAGTGCATGATGAAGGAGCGAGCCCACGTTGGGAGCTCTCACCTGTGCGAACGTGGCGGGTGAACCAATGGCACCACAGGGACGGCACGACTGTGCATGTCTCGCCGCGAATGTTCTTCCGATTCCTGGTCCATCAGCACAGAGTGACGGAAAGGCGAGCCAATCCAGATGGGAAAGATTGGGAACGCCCCACTACAAAAAACACTAATTGCGAATCTGCGGCGCAATCCGGCGTTATGTAGCCATGTTCCTGGCATGTAGAACCGGCCAGAACATGGAGGGAAGGTACAGCTTTCGGGGGGCAAGATTCGATGAAATAGGGCGGCTAAGATGGACTGGTGTAGGTGTGGTAGGAGGACGGACTGGTCAGGTGTATATGCAATTAGCAGACATGCTTTAAACGATCGCACGATCAGGCTTGCGAGACATTCGAAAGTAGATCAGGCTGAATACTCGTGTATCTAGTGCTCGCGGTCCCGCTAATTGTCTACCAAGAGATAGCGAGAAGCGTCAGCATGAAACAGATCGCTCTGACAGGCAACCAGTCGGTAGTCGGGTTGTGAAGAACGTGGGATCTTGCATATGCGCACGAGCTGATATGCTGTGGAAACATGTTCGCAGCATGCTCTTGATAGCACGCCATCCGAGCGACGTCGCCAACAGCCAGTCAGTGAACGACAAAAAGCGCCGCCTGACTGTGCCACAAAGGTCTTTCTCATGCTCTTGGCTTTCGTTCATTTGCGATTCATCTTGACATGGGCTGAGCCGTGAACGCTTCCATAGATACACACAATCGCAGCTGCTCTTGTGATCGCGTGGGACAGCCGATATGTGGGAATGCAGCCTATCTTGCGCTGCTGTGCGATGAGCGCCGCAACCGATCCAAATCTGCCCGATTGCTCTGTACATGACCGATAGCAAGCTTAGACTGGAATCGTACGTGTCGATGTAGCCACGCTGTTTTTGCGGTGAGATCCGGAGTCGGTCGGAAAGGCAGTATCGCAGGAACTTCGTGCTTCTGATGAGCAAGTTCTGCAGTGCAGCTGATATGCATTCCTCTGCTTCGGCCAGGACATGTTTGATCAATGTCTGCCAAATGCAGAGCTTTTGTTCGGTCGCTGAGGATAGTTCGGTCAGAACGGCTTTGCTTGAGCGAAAGAATCATTCGCTCACTGCATTGCTGTTACGCCAACTGCTCTTGGACTCGTCCGGAACGACCCAGTTGTTCACTCCCCACCTGGCGAAATGTCAGCAAAAAAGGTCTTGTGCATCACACGGACAATGATCGAAGCAAGCCCGCATGTTTATCTAAGCCAGCTGGGTCGATAGGGCGAGACAAGAACTGCCGCGATCGACTTACCACCATCGCCGTATCCTGGCACCAACAGTCTGTCCCGAGAATTTCGCTGTCGAGTTCGTATGCCGCCAACCAGCTACCACAAGAGTCTGGTATGGGTCAGTACTGTGATCAGCTCGATTCCGGGCACAGCAGAGACTTACCCAGACCATACCTTGTAAAAGTGGCATCAAGACCTGAACATCTATTAGGACCCGAATATGTTACAGCACAGGATCACCATACCTGGTCCTTGATCGTCACATATGCCACCATTCGCCAATCACTCGCCTCGCTGATGCTCTTCAAGTAGCTCTGTTCGAACCGTAGATCTGGGAGCTGAAGATGCGGAGGCTGCCTCCTCGCTTCTGGCACCGGTCGAAGTATTGATAATGGAATCTCATCCTCATCCACCTCATCAAGCTCTTCTGAGTGGTCTCCTGAGCGGTCGAGTGTGACGGGCTGTTTGAAGTCCACCGATGTTTCCGGCGCGAGGTCGCGTTCGATGGAAGGGTTCTTATTGATATGCGCAGTTTGAACGGTTTCGGCAAACTGAATCGCCGTGTCTTGAAGGTCTGCCATTGTCTTGTGCGTCGAAGTTTGAGTCCGAGTTCGTGTTCGCGTTCGTAGCAATACGCCGGAGCGGGCTCGTCAGGTGAGAGTCGTAGAAGGCGATCTAGGCGTTGGAATGGCCTTTCGATGGGTCCTGCCTCTGTCCAGATACACGATGTCTTCCGGTGTCTTCAAAGCCGCCCGTCTCAAGGTCAATTGATGTCCGATGTTGGCAGATGGAAGAGAGCTCCAGCAATCATCATCTCATGTACTTGGGACATCACGCTGCTCGGTTCGGCTCCACGAAGCTTATTCGACCTCCCGAGAGCCCTCAGGCGCAATCGGACATCACATTTGAACCTCTCATTCCAATCCATCTGTGCTACCTGCACACGAACCTTGACAAGATGGGAAACGCAAATTCAGCAATGCTGGACAACATTGTCAATGGCACCAACTGTGCGTCTGCTGCCCCGTTCCTCAGCGATTTCCAGGGCGCATCCCGGCGGCGGAAGGGCAACTCACTGACTTGATCTGAAATGCAGTCGACCGCGAAGAGGTGGACCGACTACGCAAACGATTCATGAAGCTCGACAAGGTACGAAGTGGTGGCAGCAGCGACACATCTGGTGGAGTCTCTCCCTGACACAAGCCAGGACAACTCCGGCACGATCGAGCGCGACGAATTCCTCTCCCTCCCACAAGTCTCCTCCAACCCGCTGGCCACACGAATGATAGCAATCTTCGACGAAGACGGCGGTGGCGACGTCGACTTCCAAGAGTTTGTGTCCGGCCTCAGCGCCTTCAGCTCGAAGGGGAACAAAGAGGAGAAGCTGCGCTTTGCGTTCAAAGTCTACGATATCGATCGTGACGGCTACATCAGCAACGGCGAGCTCTTTATTGTGCTGAAGATGATGGTGGGCAGCAATTTGAAAGATCAGCAGTTGCAGCAGATTGTGGACAAGACGATCATGGAAGCGGATTTGGACCATGATGGGAAGATCAGCTTCGAGGAGTTCCAGAAGATGGTGGAGAATACGGATGTTTCGATGAGCATGACGCTGGGTGAGTGCACTGCCTTGAATATTGGTGTTAGGTCTTTCTAACATCATGCAGATCAATTCTAGACGTCTGCTGGAGGTGAAGATGTTCTAGGTCATATTCGCTTCGCTTACAGGAGTGAGATATGCGCTTAACTGCGGTCTGGAGAAGTTTGCTTTGGGACTGGAGTCTGGACTCCATGTGCAGGCGAGCAAGCGCTTCAGAAAGCCCAATTGTGGGCTGATGAGTACCCGTGGCAGACATGTCACAGGCAATGGCTCAATGAGAATTGACGACAGAGATCATGATCATGATGCATTTCACATAACGATAAGCACAGGGGTATCTCAATGCAGATTCACAACCCAAGACCGCTACACTTTGCAGCGAAGACCACTAGCCTCCAACTCCACAGGTGACGAACATTGCCACCCAAAATCCGGCCCAGACCACACCACCCCATGCAATGCCTCCAATCAAGGACCCTCCCGCCATAAGAGCAGAACTTTTGCCGACTGACGCTTTGCTGGTAGTGCCGCCGGCCCTGTTCAATGAGTCAGCACATCGTAGCTGCCGCCTGAGAGAAACACAAACATACTTATCATTGTTGGCGATAATGTTCGTGCTCCTGCCACCAGGACAGAAGACAACCTGATAACTCGCACCTTTTGGTACGATGAATGTGCTGGATTGGTCGTCCTGCGCAAACGAGTACGCATCAGGGCATACTTTCTTCGCGGCATCGCCGTAGTAGTCCCTTTGACATGATCCCACGGGACCGTACTTGCCGGTACAACAGTACTTAGCTTTGTTGTACTTCTTGCAGGCGGAGATACACGGTGCAAAGGCAGGTCGTTGAATGTTGCTGTCGGGATAGGGATATACGCCATTTCCAGGCTTCGAGGGAGGTAGAGTTTGTAGGTCCCATGGACACCAGTCGGCGACGTCGTTGAGTGAGACGGATTTGTCGAAATCCATCGGAGCTGAGGATGTAGTGCCGAGGAATTGCTGGCTGTTGGCATACGGGTTGAAGGACTGGGGTGCGAGGTTGCCGACGCTGCCTACACAGGATGGGTTCGTATGCTTGGCTTGGGTGTCCTTCAGCGCCTCGACGTTGTTGGGAACGAGGACAATGGCCATCGGAAGATTGTAGCCGTCCACCAAACTGAGGTCGTAAAACGTCTGATCCGAACCGCCGTCCATCGTAAATTCTGCTAAAGTCGCCGGTGGATTTCCAGCCTGCCGGCAGTTCAGTGCGCCGCATTCACCTGTCGTACAGCTTCCCTGAGAGCTTCCATCGCTGGAAAAACTGCAATTCGTCCGGCCCCAGACTCGACCTTGCCAGTCGTCCGCTACGTTGATGGTCCGATTCGCACCAGGACCCAGCTCGAACCCGGATGCAGTTGGCCCTGTACTACTCTGAGTCACGACACCAGGCCAGATCTTGTCGGCACACATATTGGAGATGACGATTTGCAAACCACTGCCGTTGTTATTTTGTCGAGACTCGATTCGTCGATTCATGTGGTGCTCCGCCCGCACTGTGGCGGCCAGGACGATCCATAGAATGATGTTCCGCATCTCGCCAGCATGGAGCGCAGCAATGCTCAGGTTCCGGACAAGCAGACCAGCTGCTAGATGCACGTAGAGATGATATTTTCGCGGGAAAAGGTGGTGATGGAGATTGGACTGGTTATGGAATCCGTTGCGCGATCACTTACATCACTTCCGGCAGGGCTATCCACGTCAACGTCGGGCGCAGTGCTTGCCATCGCTATCGCTCGCTTGCATGCACAGACGTTTCGTTGCGAGTTGCAGGTGGTCGTTGTTTCGCCAGGGAAGAGAGATCGGGAAGCGCCTGACCTGAGTGGTCCCGCAAGACGCAAGACCTTCCCCTTGCGGCTGATGTCATTCACCTGGTGGCCCCTGCTCGCCGACGGCCCGCTCACCTCACCTTGTCCTTGCAAGGTTAGAGCTCCACGGAGCGAGACGACGTATCGGGGATATCGACGATAGCAGTGCTGACGTGAGATACTTGGGTCGACTTCAAATGCCATTGTACCTGCATGATCCACCGAAATCGCGACCCGCTCGATTAACCATATAGAGCGTTGCCACTGCACCACCGTCTCCGCTCAAGGCCTTGGGTGCAGTCAAGATTGGACGAGAGCATCGCTCCAGTGGTACTAGACCCAGAGTATGACCGCCATGGACAGTCAATATGAAACGAAGGAGCTCAGTGTTCGGATTCGCGCGTCGAAATGCGTGGACAAGTATCCGGCAAAGTCGCATGCAAGAAGAATTGCAGAGAAGCTCGGGAGAGATCATGGCCTCATTGTTCTCGCGGCGACGAAGGCTGCCAACTGGCCCAACTCCGACATGCCCGCTCCATTCCGGCAGGATCGATACTTCTACTACATGACTGGAGTCAACGAGCCCGACTGCTTTGTTTCGTACAGCATTGAAGACGATGTGCTTACACTATGGCTACCGCCAATCAATGAGGATCGTGTCCTGTGGTACGGAAGAGGGAGTACTACCGAGGAGGCAATGGAGAGGTATGATATCGACGACGCTCGATACCTCAAGGAATCGTCCTTCGAGCGCGGTAGGCCAATATTTGAGCGTTACAACATGCGCAGTGTCACTGACATTGCTCATTAGCGCTTGGACGAATGTGCGGTCTTACCGAACCCATGCTTCTGACGCTGGGAAAGAGACCACACCAACCTTCAGGACTTCGCACAGCCATAGATGCTTGCCGCGTCATTAAAGACCTTCATGAAATCGACCTCATCCGCCGAGCGAACGTCATTTCCGGCGAAGCTCACGTCAAGGTGATGAAAGGCCTTCACCACTTCACCAACGAGGCAGATGTCGAAGCTGCATTCATGCAGATATGCATTGCTCGCCACGCAAAGATACAGGCGTACGATCCCATCGCTGGATCCGGAGCTAACGCTGCCGTTCTTCACTACTCCGAGAACGAAGCAGACTTCGGCGACGGACAAACGATCGTGCTAGACGCCGGATGCGAGGTTGAGCGCTATGCCTCCGATGTTACAAGAACGATGCCAATAAACCCACGCAAGCCAGGTTACTGGCCCTCGAGAGAGGCCGAGGAAATCTACAACCTCGTGGAGTCGATCCAAGAGTCTTGCATCGGACAGCTCAAACCAGGAAAGGAGTTCCGTGAGGTTTTCTGGCATGCTCACCACATGGTGATCGATGGATTGTTGAAGCTGGGAATCCTCAAGGGTGATCGAGACGACATCTTCCACGCCGGTACTTCGCGTGCTTTCCTCCCACACGGACTTGGTCACCACGTAGGACTCGAAGTACATGATGTGGATCCAACCCCTAATCCATCACTGTCTACCGAGGAAGACTCTGCCCTTCACATGGCCCGGCTCCGAGAAGCATATATCGCCTGGAACCCTGCTGCCGCGGCTCGAGTATCGACACTGACCCAACCATCGCACTTCGCCCTCGCCCCAACATCCCACAGCGACCTCCACAAACTCGACGCACACTTGCTCGAACGAGACATGATCATCACCGTGGAGCCAGGCATCTACTTCAACGACTTCCTGATTGAACACTTCTATTTGAGCAAGCCCGAGCACGCTCAGTTCATCGACAAGAAGGTGCTAAAGCGGTATATGCAGGTCGGAGGCGTTCGGATTGAGGACAATCTGCTCATTACGAAGGACGGATGCGAGAATGTGACTACGGCACCGAAGGGGAAGGCCATGCTGAGGATCATTCGTGAGGCCGCTAGTTCGCAGAATTAATGTTCAGGTCAGGACTTCGGACGAATGATGCGTGGTAAACTTGTGAACGAGTTTCATTCTCGCAAGCTACAATCGTCCGTTCGTCGATGCTCGCAAGGAGTGTGTGTTGAACTTCGATTCCCAATGTTTGCTCGAGAAATTGGAGGCAAAAAGCAAAAACCAAACAATACATATTCCGTCTCAATCTCGTCCGTAACTTCTTGCAATCTGAGTCCTCCTCCGCCATCTTCATCCATTTCCCATACGAAAAGCGACATGGCTATACATGTGCAAATCGTGCGTGGGCCGCTGAGTCTCGTTTTTTGGACCGCCGAAGGTCGCCGAATGCTCCGTGGGACCAGGAGATTGACTTCCTTGACGTGCCGTCGTTGTGGTCTCATGTGTGTCGGCGCGGTCGTGTTTGAACGGCTAGTGGCAGAGAGTTCGTCTCTTTCGATGATAGGGCTATTTCTCCTAAAGCTTTCGCAAGCTTCTTCTCACATCAATCAACCGCCCTGGCCATTCGGTGGACTGGCATGACGGTTGGTTCCTTCCCAGGCAGGACTCCAAAGGCCGCCGCCCGCTCCGAAGAGCATCGAGTTCGCGATGCCATGCTGCTCCACGCTAGAGTATCCATTTGCGTATGGAGTCTTGACTGCGGCATGTTCCGCGATCACACGTGGCGCCGACTCGAGAGTGCCCGAAGAGTCGTTGCCCGCCATGGAGTTCCTGCTGCGAATGCTACTCGCAGAGTTAACGCGACTGTGAATGCGAGGATGACCGATCGCTGGAGATGCGCCAAGAGTCCCGGTCGGAAGACCAGGTGGGAATGCAGGTGACGTTGAACGTGGGGCGCTGTCCCAAATACGAGAGATGGACTGCATGCGCTCATGGTGTGGACTCATGGAGCCCGTGGTCGAATATGCAGTCGGACGAATGCCAGGAGGAGTAAGAGCGGCCGTGGGACGGCTGATGAAACCGATGGGAGACCTCGCTGGCGGATGAGGGTATTTAGGAGCGGATGAGTTCAAGTCCGTCAAGCTGTCCTGCATGATGGCTAGGCCATCACCATTGGAGACCACTGCTGGATCGCAAGCGAGCTGCTGAGGAGGTGTAACGGGGTGATTACCCTCATCGTCGTCGACCAAGTCATCAACCATACGGCTCAAGTCGTCATCACGAGACTGAGGCTTAGCTGTCTTGGCCTTCTTGGGCAACGGCTGTGCAGGGCGCGCTTGCTGCGCGTGTCCATTCGCGGCGATGGAAGCATAGCTGATGGGCTTCGGCTTTGACTTTGGTGCTGCTTGAGCCTGGATCGACCGGCACTTGGGCGGCGCGAGTGGCTCCGGCGCATATTCCATCGGCTGCACGACCAAAGGCTCGATATCCTGCTCGCTACCGTGATAGATTCGGGTGCCGCGAATGTAGACAGGGGCGCCATCATCGCTGCTAGCGATTTCAACGCCGTCTGCCAGAAAGTCTTTCACGCGCTGCAACATTTCCACATCCGCAGAAGCTTGAACAACATCGGTGTCGGTGCACCTTGGTTTGGGATCACCGGTCGTCCTATCGTACCAGGTCTTTGACGTCTTGCCGCCGTCGTCCATCAGAGGTTTGAACGCAATTGTGTCGACGTCCTCCACGAGCATATAGCCGATATTGGCGACATCATCGAGATCCCAAATAGGAAAAGCTTGCGCCATGAGATCAACAACGCGAGCGTACGACGACCAGAATTGCGTGATCGAGCCGGCCATGCTTTCCTCGGTTGCGAGACCACAGATGATGTGGACGACCGTGGCCAGCCAGTTGTTGCAAATACGCAGACAAGGTAGCAGACTGCGGCTGATGCGCGTCAACTTAACAGTAAGATCGTCGTCATTAGCGTCGTCCATGTTGGAAAGCTTAGATCGTAGGTCGTCGTAAAAGACGCGGAGAAGAGCAGTGAAAGTCCGAAGGTTGAACCTGAAGTAGTAGAGGTAAGACTGCTGGAAGAGCATATTGTCGGACGCATCTACGCAACGGTCAGCACTGTTTGGGCACGGTCTTGCACAGGACTCACTCTTGAATCGTTCGCCAGCAGTGTACTGTGCTGCAACGTTGATGATGATCATACGCATGAGAGTGCCGTCCAGATCTCGCTGCTTGATCACATTGGTCAATCGGCTGAGGACTTCAAGTTCCAGCTCGTTATGGCCGGCGAACTCCTCGCCACTATAGCACATGCTATGCAAGCGAACGAACCAGCCGACCAGGTGGTTCTTCGAGGCATCGGGATCGTTTGGAGGGCCTTTTTGGATCAAAGTGTTCTTCACCCATGCAGCATTCGTCTTCTCCACTTCCTTCTGCAAATTGTTGATCGCAAGCGGGAATGGATCCTCGACGGTTATGGCACGGTAAAGGTGGTATGTCGCACGCAGATGGTGCTTGTTCTGGAGAGCAATGACTGCTTGCTGATGATGGCCCAAACCAGAGGATGGGCGGAAGGTGGCAGCCAAGGCATAGAAGCCAATGGCAGGTCCGAAGTTCGGGGTGTCGTCCAGCTTGTCCTCTGCACGATAGCGGCAGATGTCGCCGAGATAGCCTAGAGTACGATGGCAAGAGTCCGAAGCGTACTGGTAGAGCCCTGAGGAAATAGACGTGCCATGGCTTTCGCCGGTGGCTTTGTCTCCCTTCGCCTCCACCTGACTAGCGATTCTCTGCAGCACCACGCCATTCGAGGCCAAGTTGAGCTCGGTGATATAATTGCGGTAGTATCGCTCACTGTGCTTCAGCCAGGAGAGAAAGAAGCGCTGAATCTGCCGTGCTTCCACGGGAAATTCGGCTCTCTGCTTCTGCGCTGGCTTCCAAAATTTGGCAAAGTACTTTCGACCCAGCACATGCGCCTGCCAGAGTCGCAGCTCACTTCCCTCGGCACGGCTGAAGTCGGAGAATGCGACCGTCTCCGTGAGTTGGCGGTATGATTTGAAGGCGTCGAGGACAGCCTGCATCGGCGCATCCTGCTCTTTCAACATTTTGAGAACATCATGTTCCGCAGCTCGCTCGCGCGCGAGCAAGTCTTCCATATTCCCGACCCTCGTGTGATTCTCATAGGCGCTGCGAGTCCGTATGACCGCTGTTCGGTCAACGGGGCTGGTCAGGTGAGAGTGGTGGTAGTAGGTTGTTCGGCGTGGGCGCAGCAGTCGATATGCGCCATCGAGCGAGGCTGTGTGGCGGCGGAAGGTGTTCCTTGCACGGTCGCGTGATATTTTGTTCGAGTCACCGAGGATGCGCCCGTGAATGCGAGGTCTTCGAGTGCTGAACCAGCAGAACGTCCTCGGATTATGGCAGTGCTGAGCTTGGTCGAGGTAGGTCTTAGTAGTGAAAGGCGCTTGTAGTCACTCACGAGCCAAAACTAGGCTGGTCGAGGGCTAGCGCCGGAACGGCTCTTCTTTGCCGCCGACGACCCAGGCCACTGAATCTCCGGTGCTGCTGCTGTGCTGCTCTTCCTTGCAATAATATCAACAACGTCTGGGCCATCAGGCTTGATATCAAGCAGACTGCCATCTTCGGCCGAACGTCAGTCTCTTGGGATTCAAATCGTACTGACGTTGTAGGTTCACGATCAGTTCTATTCGATACGAGGGCAAAGAGCGTCTGATCTTCCCTCACCGCATCACCGTCATGGCGACGACCAAACGTTCAAGGGAGGAGTCTATCAGCGAGGCTGATATGCCTCGCGTGGGAAGTCCACTGGATCGAAGCGAAGCACCTCCCCAAGTCCATACTCCCAAGTATACACAACTGGAGCCTCAAAGCAAGGAGGCCATCACAATAAGATGCACACTGCCGCCGCATAAACCAACATCTTTCACAACCTATCGGGACTATGAAACGCATTATTCCAAGCTACACGCCAATCGCTGCAGCGAATGCCAGAAGAACTTCCCAAGTGATCACTTCCTTGAGTTGCACCTTGCAGAGAATCACGATCCAATTGTGGCCACGAGACGAGACAGAGGCGACAAAACGTACGCCTGTTTCGTCGAAGGCTGCGACAAACTCTGTCGCGATTGGAAGAAACGCTCATTCCATCTGATCGACAAACACCTCTTTCCCAAGAACTACGATTTTCTCATTGTCAACAACGGCATCGACGGTAGACGGAGTATGCTGCGACCTGGTGTCGATGCGCAGGGCCATCGCAGGAGCAGTCGAGGAAGGCGAGGGTCTTCTAGCACGGAGGCCACGCAATCGACAGAGGCAACGTCTGTGAGCCAGCAGACCGATGCCTCCGAATTGACGCCACGCGCTGCTGAGAAGGAAGTCAAGCCGAAGCAAGACTTGTTACTGGATTCTGTTACGAAGTCTATGTCGTCGCTGCAATTCGTACCTAGAAGCATTACCTTTGGGAAACGAAAAGGCAAGTCGGGATTCGCAAAGAGTTGACTGTGTGTGATACTGCCAAAGTCAGGCGGCACACAGTGTAAGTCTTGAGAGATCTGCGGCACTATCTCTGCGGCATGATCTCTCGTGACGTCTCATCCGCCGCATGCCATCGGCGCAACACGACAATGAGGCTTCCACGAAATCAGAGCTCGCAAATCAGGCATTCCAAGCCAGCGGACCGCAAGAAGACATGAAGGCGCGGATTTGTCGGAGCAGGCTTCGAACAATCTTTCATTGCTCTTCCGTCGTACGAGAAGCTCTTCACGACAAGCAGTCCGAGCACAGAGTGCGTATCGCAACGCCAGCTCCAGCATGAGCCGCATCACATCACATTTGGATGCGCTCTTCGACGGCTTCATCAAGAATGCCCCAGACGTGTTCAAAACCCCTATCAACTTCGCTCGAGCAGAGCTTGTTAATGGAAGTGGCATTGTGAGGAACCTGTACCTCGAGCCGGCCTATGTGAAGCGGATCGAGCCTTTGACTGTATTCGAATGGGTCAATGATATATGAGGAGTAGAGGAGACAAAGTGCGGTTCGTGACTGGCCGGACTTGAAGTCTTATAGGGGATGGGCGGATGGGTGGATGAAATCTCGGCCCCCAAATCGAGCTGATTAGTCAAAACGCGTCATTCCCGAGATTCCTGTCTCCGTGCTTTCGTGAACGACAAACCTTCCACGTTCATCTATCTCCGCCTTCCATCGACAGTTCCGTCAGATACTGACACTCGAATCCCACACATTCGGAGACCGCCAATTCATCGAAACAATACTCTACAGCACTGCGACGCCTCGAACCACTCCGACCGCTGTCCGCGGCATCATCAGGCAGCGACACGAGGCACAATGCCGTCCATATCAACCCTGCTTCTATTTCCGGCCGCCATTTCCGCCCTGACTTTCGACTGCTCTCATGTGCGAGTCGGAGGCCAGTCGTTCAATCTAGAAAAGCTCGGTGGTCCCAAAGAAGTCCACTACCAGGAAAGCAACGATCTTTACATTTCCAATACGACCTTCACAATCGACATATGCGCGCCTCTGAAAAGAGACACCGACAGCGAGAAGGCGAAGTTCCAGTGCCCAAGCGGCACGCGCGTGTGCGGCGTCGAGCGTCAATATCAAGGAGACAAGGATCCATTGGTGGACAAAGTTATACCTATTGCGGGCGATTTCACTACCTCTCATGGCTCGAGTCGAGCCCTGGATCCCAAATTTGAGCGTCTTAAAGGGAGCGATAGCAGCGCGGATTCTGACAAGGAGGGTCTGCGAGGAAAATTGCACGGTGGAGAATTCAAGAACAAGAAGCAGAAGGCTATTGTTGAGTTTCTTTGCGATGAAAAGCTGGAGGGCACGGAAGGCTTTGAGAGCACGGAAAAGAGGAGTATGACGGACTCAAACTCATATGCCAGCATGGGCAAGAGGGAAGCTGAGGACGAGGGTGATGGTGATGACAAGGAGAAAGACCCGCTGCCTGATTTGGATGCAGGCAAGAGCTTGTCATTCGTAAGCTACAAAGAGGAGGAAGATGTCGGTGTACTGCGTCTTACCTGGAAGACCAAGTACGCCTGCGAGGGCGCTGCGGACAAGAAGCCAGGCGGGAAGAAGACTGCTGGCTGGGGATTCTTCACGTGGTTCCTGATCATCGTGTTCTTGCTTGTTGCAGCATACATCATCTTCGGCTCATGGCTGAACTACAATCGCTACGGTGCTCGAGGTTGGGACCTTATACCGCATGGAGATTCGATCCGAGACCTGCCGTACATCGTGAAGGATGTTGGCGGCAACATTGTCGACAGGCTGAAAGGATCAGGTTCTTCACGAGGTGGATACAGCGCGGTATGAGTTGCTTGACACGGATTTTGGGAGCTTCTTTTCGATGTCCAAGGGAACGCACTCTTCGACGTCTTGTATTGTTCTGATACTGGCTAGACTACTGTTGGAATAGAGACACCTCGCCTTCGAAACATTCATGAGCGATCCGGGTCCCCTCTCCCAGCCTACCAGTGGCTCGCTGGGAGTAAGCTATCTTCCGCGGGCAACGGTACAAGCCACGCCACATCGTCCAATTGCCCCCACTGCCCCGAGTCCCAGGATGTCGTAGTAGAAACGTCCAGACTGTCGTCGCCGGACGGAGGCGTCAGCTCGTTGGCAGAACTCTCTTATTCGAGCACTGTTGATCGTCTGGAGGTCCACGTTATACGTTAAGAACCACTGCTCTAGCAGGTCGGTTGCGCTAATTATCATAGCATTCCAACTAGCGCAATCGCCAGCCTGCAGTTCGCTCGAGAGGACCCCCATTCTGGCCAGGTAGTACTCTACTTGCAAATCGCTTCTGTCAATTGCTTCGGAGTATGTGTTGCCCGGGCCTGACACAGCAATGTACATTTTCAGCAGGACGTGCAGTGTGGAGAGGATCCTCGGGATGAAAGACATGGAGTCCAACGAAAGTATGACTGCAGGTCCGAGATCGAGAGCAATGTCGAGAGCACGGTGGCATGCATCTTTCAGGTCATGTAGCGCAGCAACGTGAGCATCTGTCACGATCGGCGGAGCAGCGAAGTCATCAGGTGCCAACTGGTGTGGAAGATAGGGCGCTGAGAACGTGCTCTTGTTCGTCAGGGTGTACAGAACCGGCTCGTTGAGGTGGACCAGGGCGATCTGGTGCCAAAACATCAGTTCCAGCGAGCCTGCGGTCAGAGCGACAGCACTCCAGTTCGCGATCTCGGCCTTGAGGTCAGAGACTTGTTTCCTGTGCGCGGAGTCCGAGATGATAGACATCGGCGAGGCGTCATGGAGACCGAGACTCAACGCAGTCCGGAAATGCAGTCTAGTGATGGTCACGAGCAGGCAGAATAATCGGTCTGTGGCTAGCGGCGATATCTGCAAGTAGCCCAAGCACTCCTCATGGTAGGGCGTCCACACATTGGCGTCTTGCCGACGAGTCGTCAAGGCCATTGCCGTCGTGGCGATGAAGCACCCCAGCCACGTCCGCGGACCATCACGGAGCAGTACATCTGGGTCCGGGATCGCTGTGATGGAGAATTTGGCAGAGCCAGGTCCAGCAAGTCCCATGGCTATGGATACGCTGGTGGCCAGCTGAGCGAGCTGCTCCACAGTCGAGTGTCCTGCTGACTTGGGAGTCGATCGGTACCAAAAGCATGCCAACAACGCCGCCTGCACATGTGGGATAGACACATTTCCGGTACCGATCAGATCTAGCCCGAGAGACTCCATTGCTTTCTCGACGAGCTCATTGCGAACGGCACTGTCCAGGACGTTAGGCGTTGCAAATGCGAGTACCGTGAGAAGGAGGATCGGCTTGTTCCGGCGCAGCTCAGCGTAGTCGGCAGCGTCCACTGGTACAATGGGCAGTCTGGGAACCACGGACACGGAGTACACACGCAGAGCATCTCGTTGACTGGTCTCGGTCATCCGAGCGTCCAAGAAAGCGACAATCTCATCAGATTGAGGCTGGCGTTCCTTCGGCTTAGAGATCCTGGCTTGATGGTGCAGTGCCTTCGTCAAGTTCTCGATCTGCGACTCCAGCTCCGTGATGCGATTTCTCTGAAGCCGGCGAACGGCTGGCGCACAATTGATCCCGAGGCGGATGCAACGACCGCATCCTTCTTGAGTCCGGTCACATTTGATCTGGCAGATGTCAGACTCCGATGGACTCGTTCGTGCAATCTGCTGTATTCACCTTGAGGACGTGGCATGGCTCGCAAGCGCGACGTCGGGAAGGCGCCGCTGACATTCTCCTAAAGTTGGATGCATGACACTCGGCGGTTTTTGGCCGCTGATATGAGTGAGGTTCTCGGGAGCACAAAGTGAAGCTGCGCCACGATCCGCCAAGTGCTTTGCCATGCCCGTTGCCTTGAATTCTGCTCCGGTTAGATTGATCACTTCCCTTTCGAGCAAGCAATCCTCCGAGTATGCATCCCAACCCTAATGGAAGGAAGCTTGGCACTTTGGAGATCCTGACGTCCTCTGGGGAAAAATCGCCGGCGAATGGGTCGACCATGCTCCTCGCCAGTCCACATGAGAAGAGTCAAAGAATATAACTTATGTAGTAATCAGACCCATTATCAAGTAGACAATCCATAAGCCACTCGTGCCTCAGTTTACCTCGCTCAAAATACATCAACATGCTCAGAACATTCATCCTCTCAGCCGTGGCGAGCCTAGCCCTCGCACAGGGAGACCTGGTTGCACTGCTTCAATCGCAACCAGACCTGAGCACCTTGCTCGACTTTGTTGAGCTCGTACCAGGCCTTGCCGACACTCTCTCACAAGCGACGAACATCACGATCATCGCGCCTACGAATCAGGCATTCGATAACGTGCCGACCGAAGTTCCAGAGGGACAGGCCATTATGAATCGCAACGTCTCCAGCATCGAAGGGCTTCTCGTGAACCACGTCTTCGCCGGATACTATACATCATCTCTGCTTTCGGAAGTCCCGACCTTTGCTCAGACCTTGCTCAATACCTCTTACCGCAACGAGTTCCAGCCGTTCACAGAGACGCCAAGCGGCCAATACAATGGTCTGGTGTTGAACGGCGACAATGTCAACATCCTCTCCGGGGAGCTGACGGTATCGAATGTGATCCAGGGAGTAAGTAGAGCAGCGATCCTAGACGGGGAATATGCTGATTGAGGAACAGGATATCATGCTGGGCGAAGGGATCGTGATCCATGTCGTCGATACCGCAATGTCATTCGCGCCTCCGCTGCAGCTGTTCACAGCGCGCGCTGATCTGCTTGCCTACAACGGCGCTCTCGAAGCGGCAGATCTCGGGCTTGATGTTGGTCTCGAAGAAGATGGTGGTCCGGTGAACACTTTCACGGACATCACATTTCTCGTGCCGAACGACCTGGCATTCCAGGCCATAGGATCTGTCGTTGACAGCGTGGACCAGGCAGCTCTCGCCCAGGTCCTCGAGTACCACATCATCCCGGATAACATCGTCTTCTCACCGTCCATCACCAATGCCTCGGTGGCATCGCTGCAGGGCAATGATCTGGTGTTTTCAGTACTCCCAAACGGCGAGATCTTCGTCAACGGCGCCAAAGTCCTGTTTGCCAATGTCATTCTATCGAACGGCGTGGCGCACGTTATCGACTCGTGAGTACATGCATCGAGTCAAACAGGATGTCTGTCGAAGAGCTGACAAGTGTGATTGCAGGGTGTTGAATCCAGCATCTGCTCCATTCGACCGTGCTTCGCTGGATGCGGCTGCACCGGCCTACGATCGAATCGCTTTTCCCGGAGCCACACCGAGTGACGACTTACCTATCACACGCTCATTGTCTTTTGCGTCGGAAGCAATCGCTCAGACTATTCCGACGCCGGAGATCTTGAAGACCTTGTCATTGGTAGCGGTGACGCCAACATCAGCGTCGACTGTGCCTACGCAGTCTGGGAGCGCGCCCAGCGAGACATACACTGGAGGTGCAGGAGCGCGCCCTGGCATGATGGTAGCCGGCGTTGCCGCGATGGCGGGCGGAATCCTGGCCGCTGGGATGTAGAAATGCAGTTGTGAAGAAGAGGGTAGGCGTCTCGATGGCCTGCATCTTTCCCTCTTCATGGATATCTGTCATTCCCCGAGGTGGACGTTTAGAGAGTGGCGTATATAGAGCTTCAAAGTGGTAATTCCCTCCCTTAATTGGATCGCGGTGAGTTCCTGATGAAGTTCATTGTCGACCAGGTGGTCTTCGAGTTGTAAACAACGCAATTCAACAGATTCTTTGCGATTCCCGTCCGCTAGCGCTGTGACTAAGCAAAGATCCCTGCCGGCGGGTCGCCGTCGACCACGTCTCTCGGTCCAGAACGCCTGCTTCTTGAAAACAGTGCAAATACCTCCGACGACCACCTTGCCGAAACACGATACTGATGCTCGCTGTCCATCGAAAACGACTTTTCCATTGCACTCCGTGCTCAGCTGCTGCTCAGCTGCTGCCCAAGCACTCCTTCGAACATGGAAGCTTCCGATGAGACCGTCGACACCATGTGAGCACTTCGTCGTTGTCCGGCATCCAATGGCCGCTTTATCGGATTGAAGAAATGGGCGAAGCGACATTCGGACGCGTGGCGAGACTGCGCGTTCTCTTTCGCGAGTCGAGCTGACTTTGTGAGGCCGCCGCCGATAAGCGTGAACATGCATGGCTTGCATGATCGTTGCATATATGACAGCGGGGCAAAGCCCCGCATGCTTCCTCCGCGTCGCTACGCCAGACTCCAGCCTGTCGGTCGCTTTCCATGTCGTGATTTACGGCAGCGAAGCATTGTTGCTACCGATCGAATGGACTACAACGACCATTGTCGTGGCAGATCGAGCGGATCGGAGAGCGGTGCAGATCAATGCGCTCAATCGCCGACACGCTGCGGCAGTGGTGCTTATGTACCCTTCTCCTGTCGTCAAGCACGAGATCATTTGACTCACCCTCGCCTCGCCAGGGCGCCTCCAGAGTTCACGGACGTTGCCTCGTAAGCTCGCGATGGCGATGTTCGTACCGGGCGTAAAAAGGCCTTGTCTTCGGAGCTCCTCACCGGTGGAATTTGGCGAAGCTCCGCCCGCTTTGCTTGGTAACGCCGGCTGGCCAGCGAACGCACCTCGTGTAGGTGATGGTTCGCAGCTTTCCAGGAGGACCAGCCGGTATGCTGCTACGCGTATGGTCTCCAAGATCAACATGAGCCAAAAGGCCATGTCAAGGGAATCATTTTCGACCCGGATACCACTGGCGCTCTCGCCGCAGCTATGCGGACGCCGCCCATGTCGATGCCGTTGCCTTCGCGGTTTGCGGTTCGCATGTCGCCAGTAGGATGCTTCAGGCAGAACAAGGCACTTCCATCAGCTCCGCCGCCAAGCGCGAGACAGAGCCACATACTAGGCTATCTTCGCGATTTCCCTGTTTGCTGGTCCACTGTCTTCCACACCTTGGGCACGCGACTTGTCCTCAATAGGCAAAGTAACGCTAAGAAGCTGCTGCATCGAGGCTTTGTGGTCACATTCGAACCGTCCGCGCTCGCGCTTCAATGCATCGGGGCGGCCTCTATGATTACTATTGCGCAGTGGTTGCCTTGCTCTGGAGGTACCATGAACCACAGATCCCATACATCTATACCGCATACCCCACTCGCTCGAGTAGTCATCCTCCTTCTCTCCATCAACTTGGTCGTTAACCCTCCCCATCTAACACGCAGTAGATATTCCAGCGATTTCCTGCATCGCGTCTGCACGTCCTCTGGTCCAACTGTTCGCTCGCCTCTTTTGATGTACAACACAGAACGGCACTATGGGCTACCCGTGGGAAGATCAGCAGCCATACTCGGACAACGAAATCGTCAAGGTCATCGATGAGTCAGGACATAAGAAGAAGAAAGACAAACTCAAGAAGGATGCTCCGCTCGAGGTCACCCGCGAGGGTTACATACTAGAGCCAATTGATACATCGAACCTTGCCAAGGGACGATGGGACTGGTCTCGCGTCAGTAGACAGCAGATGAAATTCAGCAATGCCAAACTTTCCGAGATCAGCCGCAAGGCCTTCGCGGTACAACAGATGGGCCCAATGAGTGTATTCGCAACGCTCACGACTGATCAACGTCGAGTTATCACCAGACTCATCGAGGAAGTACAACTCAATGAGAAGGAGAAGGATGCCGAGTGGGACCTGGAGTGTGTTCGGAGATATACCAAAAAGCTTCACAAGAACAGCTTCTTCCAACCGAGTCCCGTCGCCGCATGCGTCAGACTTATGGTGGTCTTAAAGAGACAAGACAAGCACGTTGGCAAGGATGGCAGGATTCCCTTCAGACCAAGCACATTCCAGCCCGACGAGATCATCGACCTGTCCGTGCCATCGAAAACGAAAGTTCAAAGAAAAGTGAAGGAGGACAAGCTGGATCCGTTCGCAGAATTCGGACTCGGTCCAGGAACAACCCAGCATGAGCTTCTTGGCCAGGACAGTGGGCCGTTTCCCGGTGTACCACAGGGCGCCATCGCAGTTAGTGACTGGCCACAACCACCACCGCCACCGCAAATTCCTGGGGCGTATCCCAACAATCCCTTCAATGTGGCCTACAATCCTCCGCGAATGGAACAGCGCCTCGAAGCTCCGTTCGACCCTCGTGCTTACACGCCTGCACCGATTCGCCGCGATAATCGTTCAGCATCTCGGTCCCGCTCACGTCGTCGCAGAGATGAGGCCCGCGAGCGTGAACAACGTGACCATGACCGTGAAATGGAACGGCTCCGGCGCGAGAAAGATGATCTCTTCGACCGCATGGAGAGGTATAACATCCGCGAGTCCAGCCCACGTTCATCGGAAGATTCATACCGCCAATATTGGAGTTCGGATTCAGGAGGTTCCATCACGCCGCCATCATCGCCTTCCATGAGCGAGTACGCCGGCCGTCGCAAGCTGTACCGGCACGATGGGCCGTCAAGGAGATACCGTGACGAAGAAATGCTCGTGGAGCCTTATCGCAACGACGACAGGAGGCGAGGACGAGAGCGAGAAGAGAGGATCCCAGCAGGCATTCTTCGGATACCTGCATCGTCATCACATCGTCAAGGACGGGCGCTTCTCCATCAAGACGATTACCCGAGCAATCCTTTTGCGGCACAGAACCGTCGCGCGCTTCCGGAAGTACCAGGCGAGGGTTTCTACCCTGCGGATTTCAATAATCGTAGGAGGCGATCGCGCATGCGTGAGGCCGAGCCGGTATATAGGGACGATCAGCGCTACGCCGGCAGGAGAGCTCGAGCTTGGAATTGATCTGCTGGCTGTATGAGGTTCAAATGTGATATGATCTTCAAGAGGTTTACAAAATGCTCGATAGCTCGACAACAGGAAAGTGTGGAGGAGTGTCGTTTCACCTATCTGAATAGTGTATGATCAAGGATCACGAATCTCGAGTCAATGAATAGTTCATCCGTGTTCTACTGCCCATCTCAAAGAAGGATACCTTCCGTGCAATGCACTACAGCTGAGACCACCCCAATGACGCAGCCGGGAACTCCCGACCCCAGCCATCTCCAAGACGAAGCTCTTCGCTGCTGGTCAATCTTTCCCCACGACAATTGACGAAACATACCGAGCCATTGACCGCGACCAACATGCCGATATTACGCGCGAGCTCTCTGCGGAGCTTCCAGACTGCTTTGCGATCCACCACTACCCGGGCGACAGCACGAGCGGCTGCTCCGGCCCGGACGCAGCTGGTTGCGAAACGCTTCAACAGCAGCGGCGGCAGCGGTGGCCATGGCCACGGAGAGCCTTCCTCTGACCTCCCATGGTGAGCGCAAGCGATGCTGGAAATATCCTGACCCTCGATCAGCGTTACTGACATTGGGCAGGCTCTTGAC
The DNA here is from genome assembly GCA_000983655.1 of Zymoseptoria brevis. NCBI lineage: Eukaryota > Fungi > Ascomycota > Dothideomycetes > Mycosphaerellales > Mycosphaerellaceae > Zymoseptoria > Zymoseptoria brevis. Next base: position 41,859 of record JYJE01006895.1, on the reverse strand, counting down.
CGCTTTGGTGGTTACTCCACCAGCGGCATGGTACCTCTGGCCGGAAGAGTCGCACGACTCTGGACACCACGGAGATCACGATAGTCACGGCGACGATCACGCTGAAAAGGCCGATGAGGGAGAGGAAGAGGCTCCTGCTGAGGAGGAGAAGTCAGAGGAGAAGGGCGACGAGAGTGAGAAGTCAGAGGAGAATTCCGAGGACAAGGAGAAGAAGTCTGAAGAGAAGTCTGAGGAGAAGGAGAAGAAGTCTGAGGAGAAGGAGGAGAAGTCTGAGGAGAAGGAAGAAAAGTCCGAAGACAAAAAGGAGGACAAGTCCTCCGACGACAAGTCCGATGAGAAGTCCGATGAGAAGTCCGACGAGAAGAAAGATCTGAAGGACAAGATTGCCGAGAAGGACGAAGCCAAGACAGCCGAGAAGAAGCAGGGCGATGGTATGTAATCTCTCTGGCTGATGCGAGCATCATTTGAACGGCCGGAATGCTATGCGACCGAAATGCTAACGTGTGCGCACCAGATTCGACCACTTCCGACAAGGCGATGAAGCTCGGCGAAGGAGCTATTGCAGCTGTACGTTTTCAACGATCGCAACTTGCGATACAAACTCGCTGAACTTGCTGACTGTTCCATCACAGACCTCGGCGAGCAAGCCTAAGGGCAAGTCGCAGGGCGATATCACCGTCAAGCAAGGCGGTATGTCAAACACGGATACAAAGCACTCTACAAAGATTGGAGCTGGATCCGAAAAATCGACAAAGGGCGATGGCAATCCGGAAACTGCGAAGTCGAAAGGCACCATCGATCCCAACGCGCCTGTGAAATAGATGAAGGCGTGCGGTCTTGTGGAAGCGCAGTGCAAGGAGCTGGTTGCTTTGAATCAAAGGGGAGCGTTGAGCGTCTTCCGGTGTGTCGGCGCATCGTCTCTGTACATACTACGATCCATGTAAATCTAGCAAAAGCGTGCTGCGATGCTTAAGATGCGAGGCTCCATAAACCAGGAATAAATTACTCAAAAAAGGAGCACACGTTCACTGGCGTAGACTTCAGAACGCTGAGCATTTCCAACGCAAGGGTCAGGTTCGATCAAACGGCGTCGAGCAAACATCTTGACGTCCTCCCTCGCTCATTCATCACCTTTTGAATTCATCAGACCTCTGAGCAGAACGTATTGAAGCTCAGATTCGCGCGTCCGTTCCAAAATACGACATGCTGCCCTCAAGCCACTAAAAACGAGCTTGAATACTGGAAACGTCTTCGACCATGGCGGATGAAGAGAGCCCCCTGATTCAGGCCCTGCCGCCGGTCTCTGATTACCTCACTTACCTGACCATCGTGGAGTACAACCTGAAGACCGAGAATCTGCCAATTCTCCACAAAGTCTTGCAGGACGAAACGCTCACGACCAACATTGGTTGGGATCTCGTACACCTCCTTGTACCTCATCTACCGGAATCAGAAACATGTCTCCAGGACATTGCCCGTTTGGGCAACCCTCGCGAAGTGATACTCAAAGTCACAGAGAGTTTGCGCCTGATTGAGTATGACGATCCAGCACAGAGCAGTGAAGACGAAGAGGACACCGAGTCCTATGCCACTGCGGGAGGCATTCAAGCCGATGAGTCTACGTATCCGCTCAAGACTGCACCTACAGAAAGTTCGAACAAAGCTCCAGGAACGACACAGGCTGTAGAGATTCCACCTCCACTGCCACTTTCAACCAGCCAATTTGTGGCATTGCTGTCGATGCTGGAGATCCTTCATCGCAGAATCAAGACCAAGTACCCGAGCAGATTTCTTAGTACGACTCTGCAAGCGATACTTGCAAGCTTCTCAAATGCCTCCACGCACCGCGAGGAAATGGTGGAGGCGATTGTCAAGACTGTACGAGCCATGGGTGGTGTGCAAAGGCCTGCGCTACCCTCCAGGAAAAGCAGCGGCATGCTTGGCGGTAGCCTGAAGCCCATAGACGACTCTGCCGCTGACCCAGAAGGCTCAGACGCGAGTTCGAGCGCTGATGAGAAAGACATGCAGATGAGGTTGTTCCAGTCCTTCATCACGCATATTCTCGAAGAGTACATGCTCAACTTCACCTCCTATGGCAACGTACCCGGCATGGCCTGGTGTAGCCGCATAATGGAAAAGCTGCATCCCGAGCGCAGTGTCGAGTCATTCGCGGATCGTTTTGCGCACGAGGAAGGTCTGCAAAGGCGGATCGATGCGATCGGGCAGCTCGTGACTTTGTCGCAGGATCTCAACATCTCCAACGAAGATCTCCTGAAAGCCGCAATTGTCGTGGAAAAAATGCCAGAAACTCTGGGTGATGAAGATGAGCCGCCCAATTCAGCGAGTGACATTCCACTGTCCAGGCTAGGGTCGCTACTGCTGTACTCCGCTCGCAACGTCTCAACAATCTTGTACGACAGACCTCCCTCCTCCAGTCCGCCATTGGAGATTTTCAGCACCCACCAGGAAATCCTTAAGCACTGTCTTTCATCTGCAGACAATGGTGCCGGTCATCTTGGAACTGAACCAGAAGCTCTGATCGATTCAGTACTTGCACTCGGGCTGGTATGTCTGGAGCAGAATGCTGTCGGTGAACCTGCGTCGGACGAGCAATTCAACGAGTACTTGCAAGTCACAGCTCTATTATCGTCCAACTGCCCAAACCCGAATTTGAGAGGCCATGCGCACTATCTCACCAGCACAGTCCTGCGATCTCAGCCGGATGACGATGTTCGCCTCTCGTTCATCCGAGATACTCTGGAGCACTGTCCTTTCGAGAACCTGAAAGTCTCCGCTGTTGGGTGGGTCAAAGGCGAGACTGTGGAGGCAAACCCGCAGGGAAACTCCCATACCGCAAGTGACGGGTCGAAGTCTGTGTTTGCGAAACCTATCGCGCTCGACAGTCTCGCACCGTTTCTGTTTCCATCTCTGCAAGCGGACTTGGTCGCTGCTTCAGTACAAGACGCATGGACGACGTTTCAGACGAATGTCTCGTTCTACCTCGCCAGTCTCAACTTCTTATACCTGCTACTGCAGGCGAAGCATATTCACGAGCCACTGGCTATTGGGGACTTGTGGAACGATGCGGATGTTGCAGGTAGTTTTCTGCAGCCGCTGAGAGACGCCAAGGCGAGATTTGTCAAGGAGATGGAGGGTGGGAAACTGGCGTCGGAGAATAGCGACAGCGCTGTTGCGGAGTTGACGCTTCTGGAGGAAACAGTCACGAGAGTGACCAGCGCTGTGCGGAATTTGAGTCTCGGATGAGGCGTCACGAAGAGATGCGAACGACAGGCATAGACGAAGCAGCATGGCTACAGTTCACGGCTGTTCAATTACAAGGTATACTTGAACAATGGACTCTTATCTCCCATCCGATCCAGCTCATCATCCGAGTACTTCGCACGAACCTCATCCTCTGTAAACTTCGCGTTCTTCCTGTTGATGCTCCACAGCCCGTACTCCATCATCAAGCACGCAACAATACCCGCCGAAGCAAAACCCAGCGAAGCACCGAATCCTGTCTGATACTTGGGTGCTTCGCTCTGGATGAATATGAAGCTGCCGGTGATGCCGCCCATGTTTCCTATGCAGGTCATGTACCTGTTGCATGTCAGCCATCGCCAGCCAACGAGCCCATAGCCATCAGGACAAACTGCGACCGAGCGTCGCTCGAGAAGCAGTCTTCTCCATGGCTTGCTATCCCTTATTGACTCACCCAATACCCATGGCTCTCTTCGTGGGACCTGCGAGATTGCCCAAATTCCAAGCCTGAACGCCGGCGCCGATGGGATAAAGTCTTCATTGTCAGTCAAGGATACCTTTGCAACGATGGTAGGAGCAAGACTCACCCGAAACAAGCTAAGCAGACTGCGAAATAGCAGAGCGGAATGTTTCCTTTGATGTTCTCCGCTTTCGAGGCGAGAATGGCATATGCTACCACGACCGCAGCCTGCGGTCCGACGATGAAGGGCATGCGCCATCTGAACCTGTCCGACAGCACCGCGAAGCCGTACGCAGATATTGCACCCACTGTGTAGGCTGGGATGGTGAGCAGTTGTGCATTGGCGGAAGTATATCCCATGTTCTTCATGATTTGAGGCCTGAAAAGTGGTCAGTCAACATGAAAGGAGTACCATTCAATAAGGGTCTGTACTTACATGGTGAACTTGAGGCCATAATTCGGCGTAACATTTGACCAGAATGCGAGGATGAGGCAGTAGATCTTCCAGTCGAGCAACACGCTCTTGAAAACGCGAAAGTCAAACTTCTTGCCGTTGTCCTCAGTCTGTCGAGCTTGGCGAGCGACTTGCCGGACTTCGAGATAGCGAATTTCCTCAGGATCGAGCCAGCGTTGGGACAGAGCAGGGGTATCGATGAGTAGCGGGAAACAGGCGAGACCAGCGACGACGGATGCGATGCCTTCAAGGATGAAGATCCATCGCCAGCCCTCGTATCCACCGACACCGTCCATTCTGACAATGCCGTATGCGAGGAGTCCAGAGAGGGCTCCCGCAAAGGCACTTGCGGTGAAGAACACAGCGATGCGAGTTTGACTCTCATGCGGGAGGTACCATCTTGAGATGATGAGAATGGCGCCTGGAAAGAAGCCGGCTCTGGGTACGTGTAAGTAACGATACCTTATGGAGTCAGTGAGCAAGGCTGACTTACTCGAAGAGACCCAGCAGCACTCTCGTAATGCATAGCCCACTGAAGCCTTGGACAAAGCCGGTGCAAGTCATGACGAGGCCCCAGATGGAGACAATAATACCCATGAAGGTCGAAGGCCGCTTGAATCGATTGAGGATGATGTTGCTAGGAATTTCCGCCAACGTATATGGAACGAAGAAGACTGCTAGAGCGATGTTGTACTGGTGTCCCGTCATGTTCAAGCTCTTCTCAAGTCCTTCGATTTTTGCATTGCCTGAATAGTATTTAGACGACTGTCGTTCGCGCAGCTCGAAGTTCTGGACATACCGATGTTGGCTCGGTCGATGAATGATCTGAGACTCGTTAGCTGTAGACAGACATTGATATGGCAGTATGGTTACATCAAATAGAGCACAAGCAGCATTGGGACAAGTCTCCACTGAAACGCCGTGAGTTCAATGCCAGGTTAGGAAGAGGCAAGTATTCTTACATCGACCTACAGGTGCATTGAAGTCAGCGTTGTCCTTGTGATAGATGATTGATGAGACCAACCTTGCGAAGAATCTTCTTCCTCTTCTCATCAGGAAAGGAGGCCAGGAACTCAGCATCCTCTGGGGTCAGGATGCCACGGTAGGTGTTGACGTTCTCCTCGTGGATAACGGTCTTCTTCTCAAGGTCATCGTGTGATCGTACAGGCGAAGGAGAGCATGATCGCGCCATGTTGCAAGAATAGGATCAGAAATTTCTGGTCCAACAAGGTAGAGAGGAAAAATCGTTGAGACGACGATGGGAGACATTGTGGCATACTAATAGCGATCTGCTCTAAATCCTTCGAAAAGCACCAACACGGAAGCGAGAGCATGAGTGAATGAGAGGAGCGCCACAAGGAGCCACGTCTGGCTCCGACGAGCAAATACCTACATCACAGGACCACGAGTCCGGTAAATTTGATGGACTGACGCAACGGCATATCTCTTCTTCCATCTCGGGTGGACATCGGACGACTGGCGGCGCAGGCGAACCCGTCATTACCCATCAGGTGGAGCAGTTCATGAGGGGACTGAAGTCTGGGGACCCCATCTTTTCCCGCACGTGGACCATTGTATTCTCCGCATGAACGCATGTGGAGTGACCGTGCGAGCTTCCGTAAGAATCCGCGGTTTCCGGCCCCAAGTGGAGATCCTTGTTCTTTATCCGAAGATCCTCAGCTGTTCTCCGTAGCGGATTCTAGCTTTCCGAAGCTGGAGAACCGGATGGAGAGGCCCGTTGAAAGAGAAGATCGGGTAAGGACAGGCGATGGATTGATGTTCGAAGATGAACGTGACTACGAAGGACCGAGTACAAAGGAGACGGTTCTTCGCTGTTGTTGAATCAGTATCAAACATCAATCCTCTCACTCACATCGACGATCACCATACTCCAATCTTCCTCAGCGAACCACAATCAAATCACAGACATCAACATAGCGATGGATCTTCGAGGACTCACACCCGCTCCCGTCACCCCCTTCACCGAGTCAGGCGAGGTCGACTACGACGCCATTCAGCGTCTCGGTTCATGGCTCGGCAGCATAGCCGGCGTCAAGGGTCTCGTTGTTCTCGGCCACGCCGGTGAGGGAACATTCCTCACACAAGACGAGCAACTCGCCGTCATCCGCGCCTTCGTTAAGTCCGTTGATGATCGCATCCCAGTCATCGCGGGGATCACAGGCGAAGGTACCGAAGTTGCAGCTCTTGAGGCCAAGCGCGCCAAAGAAGCTGGAGCCAAAGCCGGGCTGTTGTATCCTTCCCACGGTTGGCTACGGTTTGGCTACCAGCCCGGTGCGCCGCAGGATCGATATAAGCGGGTTTTTGAGGTCAGCCAATTGCCTTTGATCCTGTTCCAGTACCCCGACAACACCCACGCCACCTACAACCTCCAGACCATGCTCGACATCTCCGCACAGCCAGGTGTATTCGCAATGAAGAACGGTGTCAGGAACATGCGTCGTTGGGACATTGAAATTCCAGTCATCCGCAAGGAGCGCCCTGATCTTCAGGTCTTGACCTGCCACGACGAATACCTCCTTCACACGGCGTTCGATGTCGATGGCTTCCTCGTCGGTTACGGCAACATTGCACCAGAGCCGCTGATCGAAATGATTGAGGCAGGCAAGGCCAAGGACTACAAGCGAGCACGCGAGATCCACGACCAGCTTTTGCCGTTGACCAAGAGTGTGTACCACCGCGGATCGCACATGGAGGGCACAGTTGCGCTTAAGCACGCATTGGTCGCAAGAGGAATTCTCACACATGCCACCGTGCGCAGCCCACTAATCCCGCTTCAGGAGGGGGCGGATAAGGAGATCCACGCCGCTGTCCAATCGGCGAATCTGTACAAGATTGGCGCGGGTGGATTGAACTAAGATCAAGAATCAGCATCTGACACGGGAACGGAGTTAGACCATGGCGGCTGCGTCAAAGATAGATTATTGTATGCTCACGACTGTACCTCGTTGTCTTTTCCCCTAGTATTCACTTTCAGACGTCCGGTGCCCAGTCCTCGTCGGAGAGGTTGTAGTCAAAGGGACCAAATGCCTGAACAGCTTGTCAGCTGAGAATAGCATGTCAGTGCTCGGGAGTTTGTTACCGAAGAATCGAGATCAAGCCAGTCCGTTGCTCGCCAATTGTCCAACATGTTGCAGGTGTAGAGCTCATCCAAGCCCACATTTGACATGTCATTGGGCAACAACCCAGACTCGTTGTGCATGGTATCTTGCGTAGAGATCGGCCCGTTTTGACCCGCTCGCTGGCCAGGAACATGATCGAGATGAGCCTTCCGCTGCCTGGCCTCGGTCCACAACTCCTCCAGAATTATACTGTACTTTCTGCCGGGAGAGTTCGTCACCGTGGCCTCCGACAGGTGTTTCTGGCACTGTTCAGCCAAACTAGATAGCTCATCTTGGTCCACCATGCTGGCTTTACCGGCAGGTCGGATCTGCTGTATTTCCCATACGTAGACCACAGAGAGCGCGCAAAACGTTACGTAGTGAGTCCACCAGAAGGCATGGAATAGAGCACTGTCCTTCGCAATGCCGTCCACGACCTTCAAGACGTCTCGCGCGGCCAGCACGCATCGATCGACGCTGTCGTGGAGGCCAGACGAACTAGTCGTTTCTCGACTGTTCAGATCAGGTTTGAGCAATGAGGGTCGGTTCAGATGCATAACTGCATGACCATAGGCTATCCTCAGAGCGATTGACTGCCTTCGGAAACTCCTGATCAAGCTCGAGGGCTTCACCGCACTGAGGAAGGGCGGCAAGTTCGCATGCCAGCTTTCCAGATCGCGATGCAATCGGGCGACTGACCTTAACCGTTCCATCTCAGAGCCCGATTTGGCGGAGTACAGTTCTCTCGAGATTCGTCCAACTAGTTGGGCGAGCTTCGCATTGCAGACAAACGCATCGATATGACAATCCTCGGAACTGTCACTTCGAGGCCCATCAGCAGTCATATCTTCGTCGTTGACACGTTCCGGATAGTCAAGCACGATGTCTTCGTCGTGGAAGTGTGGCGGACGTCCAAGAAGAACTCCAAGGTGTTTGTCGAGGATGTAAGCTGTCCAGAAAGTCCGCTTGCCGCACTCGACTTGAATGTAGTCGCCACGAACTCCTCCTACACGCCACTTCTTGCCCAATCTGTGCATGCCGAGTGCTGATATAATCTGCAGGCAGTTTCCAAAGATGTACCATGCACGATTCATTCGGCATGTCATGAGAAGATAAAATACTTGCACCAGACGAGCCTGTACGGACTCAAGTGGAGGCATCCCTAATTCAGCATCTGTCAAGGCGACAGCCTCTTTCATCAGGCCATCACTTTGGAGCAAAGCGTCCTCATTGGTGGCATTTCCCCTATACTTCTGGTGATGGAATGTGGCGACAGCGAAAACGCCGAGCATGATTGCAGTCTTGGTCCGTCCAAGATTGGTGTGGAGCGGTCTTTGTCTTTGTGCGTTGTCTTCCATTGTACGAAGCCATTCGTCTACAGAGGGTCGATGGAGGATGCGGTAAGTGGCGACGCAAACATCGAAGTAAAGATCAAGGAGCTCAACGGCGAAATCGTGGCTCGGAAGCTGAAACTGCGAAGCGTCGCCCAACAGTGGCCGGTCGCCCGCCATCATCGTCGGTTGCTGTTCGGCATCCTGTGTAACCGAGCCAGCGTTTGGACGCTGGCGGTTGTTGTGCGAAAAACGGCGCTGGGCCCGACGGAGAAACGAAAGGCCAGACGTAGGATCGACAAATTGATCATGCATAACAGCTGGCTCCAGCTCTGGAGAACTCCTGGACAATACTTCAGGAACAGCATCCGCATTAACATCACTTGCTGCTGGTGCAGAACCGACGCTGCCGTAGTCGCGAGTGCCGTGACTCTGTCCATCGTGAATGGCATCCGGTGAAAACGACAATGGTGGAGTAGGTGGTCGGCCTCTGAGATACAGTGAATCGTATGAGCATCTCGCTCTTCTGGACCCGCAGTTGTTGCATGGCTTCGTACCAGAGCACTTGATCTTCTTGGTCTTGCACTGGTCGCAAGCTCTCGACACCTTGCGAATCTTCCTGCCGTCGGTGTGGTCCATCCTAGATTCCGGCCCTCAGTCGATCACATTACTTTGCACGGTGCAACGAGCAGACGGCGCAAGGATCAGTGATGGCAGGCTTCAGAGATGCCCTTATGACGGATGATAGTTCCAAGGGGCCTTGTAATTGTCGAGTCCTGTCACTCCTGTGTAGGTTATGTCAAGAGGGAACTAGGTACTTCGAAGAGCAGGAGGCCGCGAGATTGCCGAAATTCCGCCGAGCTTGCCATCCAAATCCAGAATCGAGAATCCGGATGACCTGACTTGCCTGACTGCCATTTCACCATCCCGCGCTTTCATCTTCCGACTCAGAAACAGCTGCTCCATGATGCTTGTCACATGGAGGAAAGGTTTCAGTCGCAGGATCCTCCGGACGATGGCGGACACGCTGACCCGGAGGGCAACATGTAGGTACGATTGCCGGTACCTTTCAGGGTCATGCCATTCATGGTTCAGCCATCACGCCGCGGGATTTATGACTTCCGGCTTTTCTTCTTTCTTTGAGCAGAGTCACTGAATACATAGCCAACTTGACGACGGACTGGAGCCAGGTCACATCCACGGACATCCCACGAGCCTTGAAGCTTGTTTAACAATCATGGAGCCCTCTTTCCTTGGACTCCCGGGAGAATTAAGGAATCGTATGTACGAGCTTGTCCTCACGGAGGGCGACGACAACACACGAGAAGCCGTCGAACTTGAGCAAAGCTGGTTCAACAGTGCATTCTGTCTTTCACACGTCAACCGCGAATGCATATATCCACCCGAGCCTCTCGCAATCACTGGCCTGCCACTCGTGTGTAGGACGATACGACGGGAATCGCTACGACTGTACTATTCTTTGAACAAGTTTTACTTCCAGACCGAATATCTAAAGAGCAAGCATAAAGATCGAATAGTCAGGCGTCTGGAGGAATGGGCAGATCACGTTGGACGTGAGCAAGCCAGGGACATTCGCGATGTTACCATCAGTCTTGCCTCTTTGAAAGGTCAGAGCGGACCTGCAAGCATCGACTGGGACCATATGCGGCAGATACGATCGCTCTTCCATCCCCATGGATGCGTGAGGATCCGTTTCTGCTTGGACGGCAATGGCACAGCTCTGTTCGTCCTTGGGTCCAGAGCATCAATGCTGCAAGAGCTCGATCGACTGGCTGAGCTCTGGTGCTGGACTTGGCAACGAATGCGCCGCTATGACGAGCAGGAGGCTCGCCGAGTTGCGGAGTGGTATAAGCAGGATGTAGCAAAGTTGTTCATGGACATGCCAGAAACAATCTAGATATATTCTTAATTGAACAGGCTTTCAGCCGAAAGAGCTCTCCTTCGTGTGCGGAATCTCAGTTAGCACGGATCAGAGCAATGGCTTATCGTGCTCAGAATCACACAAAAGAATGACAGGTCTCCCCGCTCCGCCGTCATAAAGACCTGGATATGACGATGGCAAAGCTCCATTCACTTTCTTATCGTGCTATCGGCGCGCGGCACTATCTGCACCCAACGAGAAGCTGCCAAGACCAGTCTATAGCGGAGAAGCTTCACTTCACTTCGACTCCTCCAAACATCCCAACCACCCATTGACGGACCTTGAATGCAACGATCGGTTCTCGCCAAGAGGATCTCCTTCTTTTGAGGGTTTGCAGTCTCCGCGGATGTATGGCGGGCGGTCTGCGTGCAAGCTCCGTCGGAGCCCCTCTCTTTACATGCGGGCAGCTATAAGTACCGTGTAATGCCTGCTTCGAGGACCATTGGCCGTCTATGTTATTGCTCAACCTTGCCAGGCAGCCTCCTAGCCTTACTCTGTATACCACTTCGATCGATTTCCTTGGCTACTTGACCTAGAGAACGCAGACATGGCTCTCCCAACAGGAACCTCAAGCGGCTTCCCAGTCGCAGCTCTGACAGTGAGTCTGAATTCAGTCACCAATAAACGAGAACCAGCTATACTAACACACAGAATCACAGGCTGACCTCGCTCCCAAACTCCCCGCCCACAGCTCGATCCTCTTCGCCCAAAAGAAAGCCAAGAACCTCTCCTTCGAGACGATCGGAAAAGAGCTCGGACGCGAGGAAGTAGCAGTTGCAGCCCTCTTTTACGGCCAATCCAACGCAACAGACGAGGATGTCACCAAGCTCTGCAAGATTCTCGACATTCCAGACGACGTCCTGAGGGCCACAGAGATCACCTCACTTCCCGACCGTGGTCGCTCGATGGAGATGCCCCCCAGGGAGCCGTTGATGTATCGGCTGTATGAGATTGTGCAGAACTATGGGTACGCGTACAAGGCTGTGTTGAATGAGAAGTTTGGTGATGGTATCATGAGTGCTATCTCTTTCTCGACGAAGGTGGAGAAGGAGACGGATGATAAGGGTGATTGGGTCAAAATCACTCTGCGTGGAAAGTGGTAAGTCGGGACATTCGAAGGACTGGCGATGATGAATGCTGACTTGTGCGATCCCAGGCTCCCGTATACTCGTTTCTAGCTTATTCCCCGTTGAATCTGCCAATCTGTATTCAGCAGCTTGCGCAGGTATTGAGTGTTGTTGCCACACGGTTCTTTCTCCATTCGACATGGCGGAGTTGCCCGTCATGTACCTAATTCGAACCATATTAGACTGTGCCTCACAATACGGATGTCACGTTTTTTTAGAATGTAAGTGAACATAGTGGCGCGCTCGTAGGCCATTTCTTTGCTGACGTCTAGCCAGAATCGATGTGCGTACGGATGCGGTAAAGAGGCGTACCTCGAGGAATTATCTGACCTGTCGTAACCCGCATGACCCTCAGCTCTTGGGAAGCTTGATCGAACACCCATGCTTCAGCTGTCGCGTTGTTACTCTCTGCGCTCGGTCAGAGTGATCGATGCACTGACAGCAGCTGATTGAATCGAGTGATTGGATCGCCTTAACTCACAGTCAGAGCTCAAGCAATGCTCACGCACGACAGCTTCTCAACGGATCAAGTCCCCGCGAAGACATACTATGGGCTGCTGCTTCAGTTCATCGAAGCCTCGCATCGATGTCGCCACAAGTAGGGTCACACCGGTAACACCGAGTCTTGCAGACACGAACGACGTCGATTCTCCTAGTTTTCGAGCTCCTAGCCCTCTCCCTCCACCACCTGCCGCACTGTACGGTCTCCGCGGATCAGTCTCATCACCACCGGGCCCGGGGCTCACTCAACAGGCCGTTTCTCGCGGGTCACGATTTGCATCCAACTCTTGCTCGCAAATTGGCCAGTCGCGGAGGTGGCACTGTAAAAGCGCACTTTTCTGAAAGGCAACATATAAGGGGTAAGTCTCCTTCATCAGAATTACCTGGTAAGGAAGGTTGGCGTTGAGTTTGGCCTTTGTTATTGTTGAGCATGTGGAAACCATCGACGGACCGCCGCTAAGTTCCTTCCTACTGCATATGCCTCTTCCCGCCCTCACGACTCTCACTTTCATCCTTTGTGTGTGGCACAATTGAAGTTGCATTGGGGCAAACTTGCTGATCGATTTCCAGCTGATACTCGCGACCATTCTCACATGCGACAAACTTCGTGGAGGCAGCTGCGTCCTTCATCACACCGCGCACCTTCCACTGCACTCTCGAACATCATCCTACACCACGACCATCAGCCACCTCCACCACACGCTATCCGATACACATACTAAGACGCCGGTCTACCACACTCGCCATGTCTCAAGCAACAACCGACGTACCTAGTCGCAAGGCCGAGCGCATCGCTTTTCAGGACAAGCCAATTGCATGCACTGTGGAGTGGTGTCAACATCGGTTCGATACCTGGGAGGACATGCACTACCACAAGAAGCGGGAGCCGGACCACTTCTACTGTTCGAAATGCCGGCTGGATTGCGAGGACTGGGACAGTCAGCTGGCTCACAAAGTGGATAACATGGCTCCCTACCTCGAAGGACGGAAGAAAGTCGATGACGACCTCAAGCACATGTAAGCAGTCCAAGGGGTGAGAGTGCTACAGCTCTGCCTCAGACAGATTGACTCTTGAGATGGTCCCCTCTGCCGATGCTGCAACTTTACCTCACTGTCTGAACGACAGCTAACAATTGCTTAGAACCTGCGAATTCTGCGGCGAGGACTTCAAGAGCTTCGGCGGTAGAAAGAGGCATCGGACTCAGGTAAGCAGTCATGCTCTTCAAGCAGCACTCTCACTGACTAAATCCTCCCTAGTCACATCCAGCGAACCAAGATATTCGCTGCCCCGGATGCCCGGCGACATTCATCCGAGCCACCTACTTCGTCGATCATCTCGAGCACAATAAATGTCCAAATATCAGCTCGATGAACTTTTTGAATCGCATAAACCACAAGTACATTGTCAAACAATTACTCGAGGGAGCTCTGTCTTCATTGGAGTACGCGAACCACGGACACGAGCACAATCTGAATCCTGGCGCAATTACAGATGGCGAAGAGACCCTTGACCAAGACACTGGTGGTGTATCTCTGCTTGATGATCAGAACGAAGCTCAACTGAGCGGATACAAGGCCATGGACCCAGAGTCATCTACCGGGTCGAGCACAAAGTCACCACAACCCGCGCAAGAGTCCTGGCCACGTATGCCACAATCTCTTTCGACTGCAACAGCATCAATGAGATCGATGTCGATCAGCGAGAGAGCGCCTCCTATCGGCGCGAAGAAAGGCATCCTCAAAACGCCACGAACTCCTCAACCCACCAATCCGCTCATCGATCGTATCGTCACTCCTGCAGAGTCCATAAGCCAGAATGGGAGCGCAGCGTCGTCCGAAGTGACGGCAGTGGCAGCAAGTGAGAAGCCTCGCCCAACGGCATGGAACAGCGGCAAGACAGCCAGCTCGCTATTCCCAACGCCCAAAGAAAAGCAAATCGTGAATCCTGGCGATTGGGGCGGCTACCTTGTGGCCACCAAGAGCAGCAACGACGCAAATCAGGTCGAGCAGCCAAACATGTTCAGAACCCAGTTCTGGAACATCACCAGCAAGGAATACAACGTGCAGCAATTCTGGAGCGAACTACTCAATGCCTACTTCTGCCCCTTTCCAAGCTGCGCAGATGGAACCGGCAAGTACTCAGCCGCAAGCGACATCGAAGCCCACATCAGACTTGCTCACACCATGACTTGCTATCGATGCCCTCTCTGCTTGAAGCGCTTCGACAGAGTTGCGAAGCTGGTGGGCCACGTCGAGACCAGCATGAAGTGCCGTGTCAAGTACAGTGATCAGTTCGATTCGGTATGTGATGAGACTGTCCTCTTCTTCATGGATATTGAATTGCTAACAGAGAACACAGTTCCTCGACGAGATTACTGGAGGCTTCCTCAAATCGAAGAACATCGGCGAGCCCAAGATTTATCGCCCGGAGACCGCTTTGGTCAAGCATGGCCAACAAGGTGGCGGTGTCATGGCGACGGTCTTCGAGGCCAAGCATCCCGATGTGAAGTGGTGAAGCTTTCAAGTTTGTGGTATTGGTGCGGTGTGAGCAAGGAGATCTCTTCTGGACCCGAGCGATTCTGTGTGCCGAAAAGTTGAATTCTGGTTTATGAGAGAGGTCCCACGAGGGCGGGGGGATTTTGGGTATATGCGGACGATTGCGATGGGCATGTCATTCTCGAGATGATAGCATCTCCAATGGGCTCAACCGAAGTGTACCTTAGGATGAAGTAAATTGACAACCTGGAAAGATGAATTCGCAAGTGAATTGTGGTCCCACCACTTTGTGCGCCGGTGACGTGCCTCGGTGTCGAGCCGCGGAAACACGTCTTCCCGAGCTCAAACTTTACCTTACGATCCGCGTTTCTCTTCTCTTCCGCATCTTCCCCCCATTTTCAACCTTCACCATGCCGCGCGATAAGAAGCGTCAGAAGATCGCTCGCGATGCTACCGCCGCCCATGCACCCTCCCAGAAAATCGACCGCGAAACCACCGCCGCCTATGCTGCCTCCCAGCCACTCTTTGACGCTCTTCGCAATGGAGCTGCAAACATCGACTCCCAGCGCGACAACCTCACGAAAGCCCGCGACGCAGTTCAGCAAGTGCACGTCAAAGTTGCCACGGAAGATGCGCCGAGCCACGAGCAGTACATGGAGAACATCGTCGAGGCATGGCAGTCGGCCACGACGATATTCTGCCAGGTTTTCTCCGAGTTGACAAGCATTACCGCTGCGGAGCCGAGCGAGGGAAGAGAAGCGGGAAAGGCGCACGGGCAATTCATGAGCATGCTTGATACCGCGCAGAAGGCTAGAGATGTTGCGAATGCGTATGCACCACCAGGAACCGCAAACAGCGAAGGTGCGGGAAAAGCTGCAACGGTGGAGAGTGATGATGAAGAGGAAGAGGAGGTTGTGAGTCCTCCAACCAAGGCCAAGCTGGAGATCAAGACTACCACAAGTGCTCTGCCCAACGGCAATTCGAAGAGGACGTTCGAGCAGCTCAAGACCGATGCGCTCCCGCCCACACCGGCCACGAATGGTCACAGGCCAGCGCGGTCAGCCCGTAGAAGGTCTTGGAAGAAGGCCAACGAAGCAGCCAAGTCCACGGAAGAATCGCAATCGAAGGGTAGCGCCAACGGGCAAGCAGATACGAAGCCTGCGCCAGAAGTCACAAGCAACCCACAGCCCGCAGTCAAGTTCGAAGATCTCTCTCATCAGGTGGAAGCACGCATCAAGAGCAAGTTACAGCCCGCAGTCGAGTTTGAGGATGTCTCCCATTTGGTGGAAGCACGCATCAAGGCCAAAGCAGAGAAGGCTGCCGAGAAGAAGAAGAGCAAGTTGAAGTTGGAAAAGAAGCGAAAGAGGGAGAGCGGCGACTCGTTTGCTGCCATGGCGGAGGAGAAGGACCATGAGCCGATCAAGACAGAGGTCACTGTGGAGAAACCGAAGAGAAAAAAGTCGAAGAAAGTGGCTCCCGAAGTTGATGACACACTCAAGAATGCGGACAAGGTGAAGCACAAGGAGAAGTCTGCGGACAGAAAGGCGGATGTCAAGCATGAGACACACACGGTGCTCAAGGACAAGCTCGAGAAGCGCAAGACAGAGGTCGAGCAGGTGGAGGAAGGCGAGAAGCCGGCGGGCAAGAAGCGTAAGAAGAACAAGGATTAGCGATCACGAGCGATGACTTCACGGATGAGACATGAGGAAAAGAGAGAACGAATGAAACGGGAGCTGATTGACGATGCGATGCACACGACGCAAGAACTGCCATTCGGATACGGACCTGGTAGATAGTCATAGTGTGGCTGCTTGAGCTCTACTTCATTGAAAAGTTTTGAACACGAACTGCATTGTACGGAAAACTTTCGGGAAATCGAAGATCGAGCAGAAGTGATCGCGTTTGTTTCTGCAGAGGTCGTAGTCCAAAACTGTGCAGTCTGCTCCTGTATGTCTTGTGGAGGTCATTCATTTTCTTGCTAGCCTGCTACACACTCAGTGTAGGGTCATCGGCCTCTTCAATGTGCCTGTGCACACAATGTCTCTGCCTCCTTTCCTTTCCGCACACGATCGCTCCTCGACATTCATCACTCGACTGATCTGCCGTTCACTGACACCGATCGTACGATAATGCTCAGCTGAGCGCTCAAGTCCACACCGTATCCATGTCCTCGTCTTCATACTCGGCGTCGGCATCGCTGCCGAGAGAATCGACATCGTCTTCTCCGTCGATCATGTCTTGGTCTGCGGTGGCAGGAACTTCTGCTCCTGCACAACCTTGATCGGCCTTGCGAACATCCTCCACCTCATTATCATTGCTGAAGCTCGATTCCTGCGTGGCCTGAGCATCTTTTGCGCCAAGATCCTTGTTCTTGCTGAGCACACCCGAATGTTGTTCAACGGTGGCCTGCGGGTTCAAGATGTCATCGATGGACATGCCCTTCTTCACCTCAGGCTCCATCACCTCAGATCGTCGCTGGTCAGCCTCTTCCTCAGCCTTGACCTGCTGGCCGCGCAGGAGGCGGCAGACGTTGTTGATGGTGCGAGCATCACGAGCTTCACGGCCCACCAGACCGAAGTGCTCGTTGAAATGATCCGCGATGTCCTTGAAGAGATGCGGAGCTGCACCAGGATCCAGCATGGCGTTCTCCAGTAGCCAAGTGCGCTGCTCGGTGGTGCACGTCTTGTGCATCTCCCGAAGTTTTGGCCACTGGCGGCGATTCATGATTTGGTTACGCCACTTGTTGAGCTTCGTGATGCTGGCAGCATCGGACCAGTCGAAATCATCGCCTGCGGGCTGATATGGGTTCCAGCGGGTGTCGAAGACGCGGAGCTTGTGAGACTGATACGGCTTGTGCTGCTGCGCCGGAGAGCGATCGAGGGTGACGATGGTGCCGTGGATGTTGGCAGTCATGTAGTGTGCTTCACCAACGAGTCCCCGCTGGTCGTTGGGTGAGCCGGGCTTGCCGCCGTTCATGGGATCGTGACGGAGCATTGAGCGCTCATCATAGCCGTAGTCATGATCCGGTGGTGGCAACTCGTCGGCAAGAGAAGCTTCGTCTGCTGTGGAGGACTCTGCTCGAGGCTTGATAACAGCTGCGCCACAAGGAGGAGAATCGGCCTGCGCCGCAGCTTCCCACACGAGTGTGATGCTCTGGGTAGGATCGCTTTCGCTTGGGATCCGACCCTTGTTGATCTGAAATTGGAATTGCAGACGCAGAGTGAAGATTGTCGCGGCATCGGGAAATGGATTGCCAGCCATGTTGAACTCTTCTGCGTTGCCAAACAGCTGTGCAGCCTTCTCTCGAGCAGCCTCCTCGGCAAACTTCCAAACACCTTGGCCTGGCGGCTGCTGAGATGGGTTCCAGTGCCAGGGATTCTGGATTGGTGGTCCTTCATGCACTTCTGCTTGGTTGTGCAGCTCAGCCTCGCTGTGGAGACACCAAAAGACTGCGGGCGACTCCGTGCGTGACATGCCTTTGCGACACAAGCCGCGCAGACGAGCAGCCGCCATCTCAGCCGGGTCGAAGATCTCGAGAATCTTGGCGCGTTCCGAGTCCACTTCTGCCTCCAGCCAGTGCCAGTGTCCATCTCCTTCTGGCATTACGGATGGGTTGACTCGTGTAGCGCGCTTGTTGCGCTCAGCAGACTCAATGAGTTCTTGCCGACGCTGAGGATTCGATCGTGGAAACTGGGAGTGGCGATGATTGGCGGGCTCTTCGAGGATGTATGATGATTTGAGGTCGCTGCTGTTCCAAGTCACCTCGTCTGAGGCGAGCTGCGCTGGTGATGTGGACGGCATATCGATGACAACATAGCCGCCAGTGTCAACGTCGACTAGATAGCCCGACTTGAGCAGGTTAGTCACTGGGAAGTTCCGGGCCAACTTCAGCTGGTGTTCCTCGCTCATGCTGAATTTGAAGGGAATTGACGCGCTTTTCGCGATGGGCTGCATTGGAGCTGTCGGATAGCGGACCTCGAGATAACGAGGGTGAGGTGTGTGTTGAATGCCCACGCGAATTTGCTCATGGTTTGTGATGGACATATCGCGATGTTCTTGGGTCATGAACCAAGCTGGAAGTCCACTGTCGTATAAGTACATCGAGTAGAAGTCCACGGAGTATGGTTGAGGACCGTGTTCTTCTTCTTGCCGTGCATGGCGAGCCCAGAATCCGTCTTCGTCGCGGATCGCGACCAGGTCGGGTGGGGACAGCAAAATCACGATGCGCGGCTTCTGCTCGCCCACGAGATGGTGCTCGAATTCGTAGCCTTCAGGATAGCGCTGGTATTGCGCAAGCATGAGTCTGCGTGAGCAGGCCTCATTCAGCAGTGCTCGCTGCGCTGGTTGATCTCTGCTCGCTGGTAGGATGGTCAGTGGCTAGGACGGGCACGCTACTGTCAGAGTTGCTTACCTTTGTTGCCGTTCCCGAGCTGACCGTAGGTGAGAAGAATCGGGTCTGCCTCGATGTCCTGGAGGTGGTCCGCCATCGTTGCGCAATGCTGTTTTATGTGTCAGTCGAGTCACGATTTGTCGTCTGATACTGCCCATCTGCTGAAAGTCGGTGCTTCATAGACTTTCGGGTTCCTAGAATTACTTACTCCAAGATGTGATGTATGCGACTGATGCGCAGCCGATGGTAGAGCAGGTGTTGACTTGATTCGACTCGGTGCGAATGGAGTCGGTGATGTCGAACTCGTGAGGCTGTAGGAAAGTGTGCATCTGGAGACGACACAGGATTTCAGCTCTGTGTATATATTCGCAAGCCTGCGGGATTGGCCGTCACCGTGCGTCAAGTGAAGCAGCGTTTGCTCGATTGCCAACCTGCCAAGACACGTATGGCATTGTGACTTGCTTGTCTTCACCAAAGACGTGGATGAGGCAGGCAAGCTCTTTTCTGCTGGAGACATCTCCATTCTACGCAAGCGGTCTGCGTAGTTACTTGCTTCGAGGTCTTGACCCATTGTTCGGCGGCGTCTGGGTTTGCGAGCTTCAGGTTCGACGCAAAGCTGAAAGACAAGCAGCGTTGCGCGCGCAAACGTTCTTCGACTTGGTTCATGTCCAGTAGCGCAAGATCAGGCGTTGCAGTATACCTTCACGCCTAGAAACGACCGAATGGTTGTCGTGCATCCGTTATCGGCGGGGATCTCTGTTTTGACTTGGATTGTAGAAGGCGGAATGCTGTCCATGAGCATGCAGGAACCGTTCAGTCTTCGACAAAATCCTTACTGTTCTTTTTGCGTCGTGTCTTCGATTTGACAGTGTCGTAGCGCTCCAGTCGACCATTCTCGGTGCCGCTCTCGAACACGTCATCCTTGACCGGTGGCCACGCTTTGCACACGTCGATCTGCTCGCGAGGGTACATGATCTCGAGCAAGCAGTAGATCAGGTAGTCCACCACCACCACGATAACGAAAAGCTTGCCAGCCCAGACGCCACAGCCAAAGTATCGCTTCAGTCTGTCCATCAAAGCGAAGGATGGGTTCTGCACTGGCTGGCCATACTGCGTCCACTCCTCGTCATAGTAGCCTTCGTTGTCTTTGGCGGGTGGTGTACCTGTGATGAGATCATACACTCGCTCCGTACGCCGTGCGATGTCCGACCAAGAATACATGTTCTTGACCAAGTCGTGGAACTTGTCTCTGCGGACATTGCGGCCGGTCAGGATGCCAACAGCTTCTGTCACACCGCGCACGACATCTTCTACCTCCGGAAGAACAAAGACTGTCATGTTGCCTGGCAGCACTTCCGGAACTCCACCGACTCGTGTAGCTACGACCATCAAACCACAGCTTGCGGCCTCGACCAGGACTGTTCCGAAAGCCTCGGTGAGGGATGTTGAAAGAAGAAGATGACCTCGCACCATCACATCGCGGACTTCTTCGTGCCGTATACTTCCCAGTAACACGACTCTTGGTTGCCCAGTCGGCGTATATACGAGCTGCTGCGGGAGAGAATCCAAAGTCTGCTCAAGGTCAATCGCTTTCGGACCACTGCCTGCGATGATGAATCGTAGGTTCGGATGCAGCTGAAGAAGAAGTGGTAGTGCTGAGATCAGCAAATCCGTGCCTTTGTTGTAAAACAATCGGGAGATGACGATGATCGTGATCGGGTCTCCAGGACCTGTCGGCTGGCTTGGATCGGGAGGGCGAGGTAGCAGAGCTCCTTTGTCGCTTTGCGAGTCGAAAGCCTTGGCTTCGTGAGGTTGGAATGGTCGAAAGTTGCTCGGAACGACGGCATTGGGGATGACTGATACTGCCAACGGATTGAGGGATGCTCGAAGCGTGGTGTTCTCTTTGCTGCATGGGGTCAGGAATGTCAGGAGGTAGTAGCGTAGAGCACGAGCTTACCATGTGTGACTGACGCAGATGACATGATCTACATCGCTCAGACTGAACTTCAACAGCTTGTTGGCGATGATGCTCGAAGCGTCGCTGAAGCCGAAAAGACTGTGATCAGTGAAGACCGTATGCAGACTCATGGTTCGGGCATGCAGGATTCCCTCGTGACAGAGATTGCTAAGTGATGCATGACCGTGCACGATCTGGATGTTCTCTCGGATGAAGATCTGGCGCAAGATCGGGAATGAAGAGAAGACGGTCGGGAAAGTCGTCGAGCGGTACACCACCCAGTGAGGGAGGGAGTACACCTTCAGTCGGTTTGTCAGGTATCGGACTCCACATCTGTTTGGGTGCGGTTCTCCATAAGCATGAGTAATGATTACGACCGAGTGGCCGCGATCGATGAGTTTCTATCAGGAGTAAGTATCAGTATTGAACGAGTATAGTCTATAACTCAGCCGAAATGCTCACGCTGGATAATTGGTAGATGTGACTTTCAACGCCTCCTGGTTGCGGAAAGAAGAAGTCCGACACCATGCTGTCATTGTTAGCGATAGTCCAGATCATTCGCGATTGCCGCCTGGAATAACCGGCGACAGTGGTAGAACGTACGCGATGTTATAAGGCATCTCTGCGGCCAGACACGCTCCTCGCGCGTGTACTTTTGGGTATCAACGACGATTGGAGTCATCGGTCGATGAGTAGAACGAGGTCAGTTGGTACAATCATGATTGCGGCGGCATGCGATCATCTGCAGAGTATGTGGAGTGTCTCAGCAGCATGTGAAGTGGCCCCATCTCCGTGCAGTCCGAAGTGAAGTCGGAAATCGGCTCCACTTTTCTATTCGCGGTAACGGTGGACTAGATCGCAGATTGTCTCTAATGTCGCGTGAAGACGCGACTCAATTTAGGCCGCATCGAACGATAAGGTAACTTGTGATAGAAGGAGGCCTTGAACACCCATTACCAACACCGACACAACCACAAACATGTCAGAAGCAACACCAAGAATAACAGCGCCGTACCTGGGCGAGTTCTCCCACCGCACAGTGCGAGTCGTTGGAAAAGTCTCACAACTGCGAGGCATGGAGGCGACTATCGACTCAGGCGGAGACATCATCGTACACCTGAACATGGTAAGATCAGAGCAGTCTTCATGTTCGCAGAAAACGAGCTAAACGATGTCAAAGGACTCACATCTCCATGTCGGAAACACCTTCGAATTCATCGGCAAAGTTGGACAGGATCTCAGTCTGAAAGTCATGGCGAGCACAGATATGGGCCCGAACGTCGGTATGTGGCATCCTCGTGTTGCTGGCAAATAGTGAGCTTTCGACTGACCGAGAATGTAGACTTCAGCGCATACGAGGCGTTGGTGGACGCCACGCATCGGTACTCAGAGATCTTCTACGACAAGAACTAGATGCCCTGGATGGAGCATGTCTAGTCGGCGAAGCCATTATGCGACACTGACCTAGAATGCGTAGAGGGATGCCAGTGGATTTGGAAAATGATGCGATGAACGAACCACAACGAGAAAGGAAGTCTCGACCAACATTCCGGTCAATGCCAGGCATCAAGCCATGGTGACACGGATTCGAGGAACACAAGTATCGTCAAGATATCCGCCAGTTCCAAATAATGCCCAAACAAATCTTTGCGACATGCCAACGCCCAGACGCTCTCGCTGAACCCCAATTCCAATACCAGACCACCTTTCGATCAAGCTGCACCAACCACAGCACTCGCAGGCTGCATGCCATCCACAATCGCCGCACTCGTGCTCTTCACGTCCGGCATGCCATCACCCGCAGCCTGGCCCTTTGCAGCTGCGAACTGATCGCTCCGCACAAAGCTTGCCGAAGCATTGTAGTATTCGTCCAGGATCGGATGAATGAGCACATTCTGATTATGAATCGTGAGCACACTGTTCGTCGGAACCGTGACCCAGTTATCCCGCTCGAATGTCAGCGGCTCCGAGGCCACGAGCACAATGTCCGCGCCTTTATCCCTCCGCTCCATCTTGTATTCGCCCTTGCCAATCTTTCCTCGCCCGGTCTGCGGTGTTGCAGATGGCTGCTCTGCCCAGTTCGTGCCAGAGGAAAAGAACAGACTCGCCGCCTCGTCCGTCTTCGACGACACATATCTTGTGCACACCACGCTCTTTCCGTCCGTAATCGCAAAGTTCAGCAAGCTCCTCACATCCCCTTCCTCCCTCACGTTCGCCGGCAACGACCTAATATATCCATTGATCCTCTCAATCGTCTTCAACATCGCCTTCCTCAACACGGTATGCCCGAACCCATCCCTCTGCTTCACCGCATCGTCAGCATCCACCCCCGCCTTCTCCAATGAGTCCAAGAACAGAGCAAACGCCCACTCGCTGTCCGTCGCGCCCTGCACGCATTCAAACCATCGGTCGTTCACATCCGATACCAACTTCCTCTTGACGCCCAATTTCCAACCTCCAATACCGCCATTGTGCATCCACATCAACGCTCCGCGTGCGAATGGGTGGCAGTTGCTGTCACTCAAAGCGCCCTCCGTACTGGCCCGCACATGTGCGAAGATGAGCGGACTGACAGTCTTGCTGGCGAGACGTTCGAGGTTGCGACAGTTCCAGGCGGGGATGGTAGAGGTGAAGATGCACGGTTCGGGACCTAAATCGAGGAGAGCTTGACGCGAGACTGCGGGCCTCTCGGTGAAGACATCGGTAGTGCCATTACTTAGACTGGATCGTCGACGAGTGGGGAGGACGCCTGTGGTGGTGTAGTAGCCCACGCCGAAGCCGTCGCCATTGTGCGGCCGGGTGTGGTCGATACGGAGGCGGGAGTCGTAGGATTGGGTGAGGATGCTGTGGGTGGGAGAGGTGATGAGGTGGGAGAGGAGGATGGGCGATTGTCCGGAGTAGATAAGGAAGCGGCACATGGCGGGCTCGCGCGCGGGGGAGGCCGAGGACGGAGGTATTTATATGTGATGGAAGTCGAGATACGGCCGGTGAGGGGTTTCTTCGGTTCTGTTTCCCTCGCAAGACGTGCTTTCCCCTCTTTTCGACTCCACTCGGTGTACCTGGATGGACAGTCCGGTAGATGGTGGACGATATCAAAGTCTAAATTCCCGGAGTGAGGAGTCGTGAGGGGAAGACGCAATCTGGACCGAAGATTGCGGCGGCTCGGTGGTCGCTGCGTGGCATGCACGTGAAGATCTGATTCCCACAGCGCCGGGATCCAGCCCAACGATGAAGTTCCAGAAAAGGTTGTCGTGGATCGTGTGAAGTTGTTGGAAGGTCGATAAGCTAGAACTAGATCTACCGCCCCGTTCACGGTTGCCTGGGTCACGTGATGTGTGCATCAATGTCATGCTGTCCATTCATTTGACATCTACCCTTCTAGACGAAGCGTGCTCTTCACTTATGGACTTCCTCAGCCATTCCATCGCTCGAAACGAGACCCATGCCTCATCGACTGCATCGAATCTTCAGCCATTGATTAAATCTCGAAAAACTGTCCCCACAAGCTCATTCCACAAAGTAAATCCTCCACCGCCTCTCACTTCTAGCCTTCTCATTTTAGTAGATTTTTTCGTCACCATTCAAAACCCTCGTGAGTATCCACAGATAGCCAAACTTTTCGCTGTCGTCAAGCTGAAGCGATCGATTGTACAATAGGTACCAGAAATTTTGACAAGAAATTCGGGAAAACGAGCATCGTAAAACGTATAAAAGGTCGTCACAGTCGTCCATTCCTTTCAAGCCTGCGTGCAGGAAGCTTCAGCGCGGCGGTCCATATGGGTGGCCTCGACTTCGAGGGCTTTTGCCATGACGTGGGTAACTGATGCGTTGTTAGATGCCGCTTGCATTTCAAGAAGAAGAGAATCACTCACTCGGCCAGATGACAGCCTTTTCCAACATCATGGCCGTCACCCTCAAAATTTTGCTCCCGACTCCACTCGAAGACAAATCGATGTTACTCTGAGCAGAGGCAATGGCAGCTGCCCCAGGATTGAAGTTGCCAATGTCCATCGCCAGCAGGTTCTCCTGCTGCATGCGCTTGTCCTCCAGGCGGGTGCAGATTTGCTCGATCTTGCGCAAGAGCTCTGCATCTTCCGTCTCGAGCAGCATGATGGCTGGGACTTGCGTGTAGTCGATCTGATCTCGGCCGAGCACGCCGAGGTAGCGGCCTACTCGCTCCTGAACGGTAACGCACCACTCCGCGAGAACCTGGACACAGTCAAGGAAGCAAATAGCGGACTGGATCGGTAGCTCGTGAGCGGTCGGGTCGGCGTATGTGAGGTTGAATGTGCATGCGATGGTGAGGGAGTCCACAGCGTAGAAGGCAGCCTTCCGCAGGTGACGCTCTCGGCGTGAAGATGCCTGACCTGAGACTTGTGCTTGGGATGCTCTGCGTTGCGCCACTTGGTGGTCGGGAGAGCCTGCACCGTTCTGCCCTGCTTGCCCGTTGACACCCTTTGGACTGCCAGCAGAGATCATTTGGCTGCCGTTGGCCAATTCTTCCGCCATGGCATCGAAGTCTCTCCTCCAGAATGCTTCCGCGGTTCGTCCCATGTCAACGTATAGGCGCACAAAGGCCAGGTCGAGCAGCGGAATACTGTCGGCGGAGAGTGGTCCCAGTCCGAACGGATTGGGCCTCTCCAGCTTGTGGCGCTCGTTGGCCTTCCAGGCCGCTTGCCATGCATTCAGAGCAGGCTCAATGTAGGCGACCATTGATTCAGTCTCCTGCATCGTCCACTCTCGGCGTCGACTCCTCGTTTCCCAGATGTAGTTGTGAAGGGCATTGATTAGGACTAGACATCCGAATGTGCTAGGCTTCATCTCAGTCTCTGCAGAAGTGTCGCGATTCTGCACGCTTCCGAACGGGCTGGGAGTGAAGTTGTTTCCTTGCCGTTGGTGTGCGCTTAACAGCGTGCTGAGTGCAGACGCAAACGGAATTGCGTTGGCCTCAACAGCAGCCATACCGCCCAGATTCTGCCACGCTTCGGCGGTGGGTGCTGCGTAAAGTTCTTCTTCGCACGGGAGATCCAGGAGAATCTCAGAATTCATGATCGTGGGCGTCTGGTTGTAGGCAGTTGTGAGAAGGCTGGAAAGTGTAAAGATGGCAAAAAGGCAGCGCTTCCTCTCCTCTCCAAGCTTCCACTTAATCCATTGACTGTGCAAGTCTTCCTCGGGCCCAGCTTCACCCATGTCGACATCGCCTCCGTTTTGGTTGTTTTGTTCGCCGGAGGATGGAGTCATTGGCGGATGCGCAAGATTAGCGGCTCTCGCAAGACTGACCAGCGCGGCAATGTGGTTGCTGGCGATATCGGCTGCCAGCCGGTCGCCACAGTGGTGTCCGTAGATCACAGTGAGCAACATAGCTTGCACCAGCCAAAGCGGCGTCTCGGCACTGGCACCACCATTCGAACCGTTCATCGCCTTTGACATGTCCGCTTTGCGCCTCTCCTCGAGATACAATTGAATCATCTTCTTCGCAGATTCAAAGAGCCCTTTCGAAGCCGGGTGATCATACTCGTAGAGAGCTCCAATCGCAGCCATGCCCAGAATCAAACATCTGGCGCCACCAGTGTTCCCGTTTCCATTTGGACCATTTGACGGTGGCGTACCGCGAGATCCTGTAACAGATTCGATCGAGTCAAACGACAGTGTTGGGATATGTGTGATAGGAAGATGTGGATGGGCGTATTGCATGAAAGCGTCAATGTATCGTCGAATGTCCGTGGTCTCCGGAAGTGAGGGCCCTTGGCTCTGCATTGCGCCTCGGACTGGACCAGGAGAAAGTGGACTGCTGATGGTCGGCTGTGAATATTTCCGCGCATTGTGGCCGCCGAATACCGATGGCTGATTGAGACTGCTTAGGAGTGCCTGGCGGGTAGAGTCTGTGATGGAGTCGGTCGACATTGATGTCACAGAGCTATGCCGTGCACTGCCGGTGATCGAGGAGGAGGCTATGCTTGGGCTATTGGAGCTGAGATTGGACAGTGGGTTGCCAAAGAAGTTGGCCGAGTGACCCGGGGTCCCATCAGTGTTCGACTTTGGTCGACTTTGCGGCGATGACTGCTGCTGTATTGACTTCTGCTGAAGCATGGCTCCGTGAAAGTACGCTTCTCCGGTTGGTGTGGGATCGTGCAAGCTTGAAGGAGAGAGCGTGCCGTTCGACATCTCCAAATCGTTGATCCCCGACCCGAGCGCATCAAGCTGAAATTGGCCAATCGACATGGCTCGGTGGATGTGCAAGTCTGACTGAGGCCATTGGAAGCTGTTTGAGACCGGCATCGCTGGAACGCTGTGGGTCATGGTATCTGGGAAATCGGCAGGACTGTCACGGCTGCTCATCCGCGAAGGTGAAGACTCTTCGATGGCCTGCTCGTTGTCGACGCCTGTCGGCATCTGCATATTCCAATTGCGCATCCAACCAAAGTCATCTTCTACCGGCACTTGCTGGTTGGTGCTGGGATCGAAGCCAAAAGGAATGTTGGAAGAGGGAACGGAGCCGGCTTCGCCAAAGTGGAGTGCCGCAGGATTAATAGTAGTGTGAGGAGTGAACAGCTGCTCGATATCGAAGCCACCGAATGCCGCACCTGGCGGAGCTGTACGCAATGAATTTGTAAGATCCAATTGGTCGACATGAGTATCCAGTTTCGGTAGCCCATGCACGCTGCCAAGTCCAAGACCGGAGTTCAAGTTGTAGTTGAAGTTCGCTCCGCCGTGAACGCCATTCATGCCGAGAGAATTCCCGAGCCCAAGACCAAGCGGATTCATGCGGTTGATATTTGCATTAGGCCCGTCAAGCAGCCCAATGGTAGACATATCGATATGCGAGATTGTGTTCCGTCTTGAATGTGTAGCAGCAGCCCCACCAACATTGCCATTGACCATGGAGTTCTTCCGCACCTTGCTGCCGGGAGCACCGGCGACACTCTCCCGTCGACCATTTCGTGGTCGCGTGGGCTGGCCCGTCAAATGTAGCTTTTGTTGATGGCGCAGTAGCAAATCTCTCCGCGCGAAACATCGTGTGCATTCTGGACATTCAAATGGCTTCTCTTTCGTGTGTGATCGCTCGTGGCGTTTCAGGTGCTCAAGCCTGGCAAATGACCTGCCGCAGGTTGTGCAGCCATGCGGTCGCGGTTTGTCGGTCTTCGGTGGTGGGAATTGGCCATTCGTAGCCGCTGATCCAGAAGTCGCTTTGCCGTCTGGCTGTGCGGTTGCTATCGGTCACAGCATTCAGCCATGCTCGAATCCTATCCTGCATTCGCTTCCATACATACCGTTCGTAACATCGACACTACCATTCACGAAAGAGCCCGGTGATTCGGACTCGGGCTCATGTTTGAGTAATGTGTCCGCTTGCATGCTCTGTGGGTGTGGAGAGGCCGGCTGAAATCGATTGTCACAGCCGAATGCTGGAGAACGTGGAGAACCCGGAAAGAATGTCGTAGAGAAGTGGCCAGAAAAGCGCGCGAGACAACAAGTTCAATAAACAGAGAGAAGTTCGGCCAGGAGAAGGAGAAAACAGTAAAGAGTCGACCAGGCAGAGGCACCGTCCGGTCAGGTGCGGTGGTGGGTACAGGATCGGCAGACCACAGCGAGGGCTCACCAAGCGAATCCGGGGTAGGAGGCGGCGGGATCCGTCCGAGGCGGGATGTCGTTGTCGGCAAGCGGAAACAGAGGGTATCGGCGGCGGTGGTGCTCGCAAACCGAATGTATACGTCGAAGTGGCAAGGTCGGAATGTCTTTACACGGAAACAATGCAAAGCCGGAACCAGGGAAGAGGTCTGAAGCACAGCAGGAAGGTCGAAAGACTGGGATGCTCTGCGGTGGACCGCTCGATGTTCGTCGAGAAGGCTAACAAAAGTGTAAAAGTGGGTAGCGTGGACGAGGCTAAGCGCAAAAGCTTTCGTCAGCTCGCATTCGACACCTGGGCTAGCGAGATAGACTGCGTCTCGACCCACGCTGTTCTGGCCGGGTCGGGATGGCCACGCTAGGATAGTCTAGTCGGTCAAGTGAATGTGCCGTCGGATCGAGCGGGTACCGTCCACCGTATATGATCAACTCGTTGGAGCCGCATACCTGCAGACATGAGGGAAAACAATGGCGACGGGAAGATTTGGTGCAGCTGCTTTCCAGAGTCGCACAAAACGCGTGCTGGGATATTGGTAATGGACGAGGTCGGGTATAGACGAGGTCGTCGAGCTCACCGACTAGGGACCCCAGTCGACGCATGGTTGGGGCGCGCAAAATGCGGGTTAGTGATTTAGTGAAAACCTGGGGTTAAGAGAGTAACGCCTTGGCTTTGCTGTTTTCGGCAAGTGGTCCAGGCACTTTGCGCTTTTTACAATTTTCCAGTCATATTCGCCATATTCCACGGCAAAGCATAAGCGGACAGTACGAGATGAGCATGAACGCGATGTGGCAAGCATTGCAAGCCCACGATAGTTGCAGCATTCCCCGTCGAGCGGCATCGTCTCTCGGAGAGGTCCCGTCCCTGCGTGCGGCGATTGTGAGCCGGATTACTGTACAGCATGAACATGCAACGGCGGCGCAACAGGGTTCCACTTGCAATGGGCGCTCCAAGCTCAGATGAGAAGGTCCTGCCTCATCAGCATCGTTGTGAGCTAGCGGTCTTGTGCCTGTATGCACGCCGTGATCACAGATGACAGCGTCCGCCGAAATCTGCTGCCGTCTGCTGCGTATGCACTACCGCGTGCATCCTCGATGATATCAGCAGGATGACATGTCCCAGCGCTCTTTTCGCTGGAGAACAGATTGGGCATGGAGACGAGGCGCTCGCTCGCAGGATGACTGTGAAGCGTTGAAGCTGTCCACGTCCCATTCCCTGTACAGTTACGGCCCATTGACCAGCAGCATTAACAGCAACAGCGGCTCCCATGCAACTTGCACAACAGCATTGCCACAAAGTCAGGTGTGGGCCGCCTGTCTGGGCTCCAAGTGTGAAACATGCCAACCTTCGGCGAGAACCACCGTTTGGATGCGTCTCCATCATGCACAGTTCGGACAACAGTAACCATGCTCGTCAGACATTGTGGGTTCTCCACCAACGTAAGGACCACTGTGTGGATGCAGCTATGATGGGTGCGTGGCGGTCCTATCAGTTTTCATCTGTCTAGTAAGGTACCGCGTTCGCATTGCTCGGCTGCGCCGCCGATCGGCTTCTAGAGAAACGTCAGCGAGTCAGCGACGAGCTCGACCGCTGCAAACAAGGATGTCACCAGCGCGGTGGGTCAGCGTGGTAGCGGAACCGTCCCTCGAGCTCTACCGGCTCCGTGCGCACCGGAACCACGCACGCTGCCATCTCTGTGACCCATGGTTTCGTTGCCAAATGTCTCGAGGTCGTTTCCACGACGTCAGGGCGTGGCATCCTTCCGTCAGAACCACAGCCAACTTGTCTGCATACACATCTCCGGCAGACAAATACATCACAGATGTGCTTGATCGTCCCAGAAAGGGTCTATAGAATAAAGTGCAGACGGACCGAAGACTCCACGGAGGTTGGAGCAGGGCTCGGAAGGCCGATCCCAGACGCCAAGCAGAGCATCGAGAATCTGGTGATCCAGTCCTGTGCGACGATCCTGAGCGGCAGACGCAAAAGGCAAAAGTAGCGCATGATGA
Organism: Zymoseptoria brevis; assembly: GCA_000983655.1. NCBI lineage: Eukaryota > Fungi > Ascomycota > Dothideomycetes > Mycosphaerellales > Mycosphaerellaceae > Zymoseptoria > Zymoseptoria brevis. The sequence goes on along the minus strand of JYJE01006895.1, from coordinate 11,188 downwards.
CTTCGATCGGACAGGCCATCACTTGCATGGTTGTTGCCGCCTGTCACAGCTTTTGCATCACCCATGTCGTATTTGCTGCAAGATGGAACGGACGGCAAAAGAGACGGCGAGAGCATCGATGCACGACATAACAATTGCCTCGATTCTCCAGTATCCACTCTCGTTTTCATGCTGGCGGGCAGGTGACCTTCTGCGAAGGACAAATCAGGATCATTGATCCAGACAAGGTATATTCGCGGTGCGCGCCAATGACAATGCAGGATTGCCGAGAGCGGTGGCCCAGAGCGGCTCATCAGCGGCCGACAGCATGCTAGTCACGCAGGACATACCTCCCGGCTCTGGAGGAACGCAAAAAGGGCCATGCAGGCGGGTATTCGTGCACGCTGACTGGGCCGCCAATCGAGAAGGTGTGTGGTGTCAATGCGTGAGAGGCGTCCACGCGAGCGAGCGAGTTTGCGGCGACGACTTGATGAGCGCCGCTGCCGATCGGGAAGGTCTGCCTGGTTTGGCTTCCCTGCAAAAGACCAAGCAGCTCGTGCAGGACAGTCCCGGAAACTATCTGTAGCTTCGTCACTGGGTTCGTCTCTGGGTCCGTCACTGGGCCTCATTCGTTCAGGAATGGCTTCACGTGTCCATCGAGTGGCAGGACGAGACACTAATACAATGTGACTCTTAAAAGTCGAGCATCAAATCTATCGCAAGCCCTCACAGCCGCGCATTGGTCTCCAAGCATGAAAGCGGCAGTTGGAAGGACTGGAGAGGGATTCTCGCCTTGAGCATCACTTCGACAATGAGCGCCTGCCGCGCCTCATGTGAGTATTTGATACGATTGTGGGTTTCTGACTGGAAAGTATGGCGGCCGAAGCGGGGTTGCTACCTATACAACAAACCACGATATCATATCCGACCCTGTTACTCGTCGCCATCCGCTACCGTCGTGGGCTCGATGTCCATCATCGATGACAGCCAAAGCGTCTGGTAGAAGGTTGTCTACAGTATCATCATTGATGGGCAGCTTGATCCTGCCTCTCAACAGTCAATACATGAAATACGCATGTTGCGATCCGGTACGATGACGATGGACAACATGACGGACACTCATTCGCCTCGACCGTGGCGAAATGTCACGGCCTTGATGCCAATGCTGGCATCAATGCGACATGCGCGCTGACAGAAACAATTCTCATCTTGAAAAATGCCCCGCCATGCCCCGCCAAAGGATCGGAGCTTTAGCAGACATGGACGCAGCCGCTCGCATCGATGCAGGAAGTCCGCGCGTGGCAGGCCAGCTAGCCAATGGAGTCGCGAAGGAGACCCGCATGCATTTGGTTCGCTTCCATGCATTGCACTTGATTCGCATTCTCTGCTTCCGTCCAAGTGGCAGTCCAAGATGCAGATCGGGGTGCTCTCAAATTAGGGACGATTCGAACTCTAGGTAATTCCGGGCGATGGCAATTCATTCTCCCAGCCGACGTGTATCACAAACTCGAGGCATGATCGAAGACATCTTTCGGCAATGCCGCCGAAGGGCTGGTTCTGAGCCTAGATCTGTGACAAGAGGCGCATTGCATATCGGCCTTTCGGCTCATGCCAAGATCCGCGTCTTGCCGTTATGTGGCCCACACGAAGACTAACGTCCGCATCCGCGTAGCATGCCCATTGCGAACTCTCGCACTTGTGGATGAGACGCCTCGTTGTTCGGCGAATGGCTTCGCAGACTTTGTGGAGACCACGACCATACCCTGCAAGTCGCTTCTGTTGGAATCCGTCTTCCGCCCTTCGTCAACCCACTGGGGTGCGGATGCACGCCGCGCTGATAGAATGTTCATTCCGTACCAGATCCACCTCTCACTTCTTGCCCTTGTTCTTTTTCTTCTTGCCTCCGCCAGCTCCCGACTGTGGTTTAGAATCGCTTGTGGGAAGCGTTGAGTCTGCTGCTTGCACGATCGCAGGGACATCCTCCGGAACAATGTCTTGTGCTGGCGGCAAACCTTTAGCGATGTTCGTCGGCTTGGGAGTATGTGTCGTCTCACCTTCTTCCTTCTCCGGAAGTGCTGCCATGTATCTGCCCACCCGTCCCACACTTCCAATCAGTCTTCCGACTTCTGCCGCTCTGTCCGTCTTGAACTTCAACACCACTCCAGACTCTGGATCGTAGGTCTTTAATGTGAGCGTTGCTCGGGGTACTCGCGGCGCGGCCTGAGCATCTTTGTCCTCGCCATCAGTCTCTCTCTTCCTCTTCTTCGTCTTCTGGTACTTCGGAGAATCGAGATTCGGTATGTTGTATTTCGTGGTAATTCGTGTCTGTAGGGCTTCATCAGCGGATCCTAGTTTGTGGTCGCATCGTTGTACGCACCGTTGTTGGGCGCGCTTGCAGCAGTAACGAAGACTGCCGTTGCCATTCTTCGCTCGAGCTGAGTACAGGCATCCTCTCGAAAAGTCCAGTAACGATCGTGGTCCTGACAAGTTGACGGCGGAGAGCAGTCGCGAATGGGGCGATGCTTTCGCCAAGCGGCGCTAGTCCCTTTGAAGCAGTTGTGAGCTTCAAATATTTGAAAGTCGTCCACAGGTTGTTCGTGAACGGTGTCTCAGCGTCTTCAGCAGCCGACTCTGCCAACCACGGAAGGCGCGACTGCTTTGACGCGTGAATTCAATCAGAGATTACTACCATGGAACGCTATCCATTGATTCGGCGTATTCAATCTGTGCTCTTGCCACGATGACGCACGACAATGTTCTCGAAGAGAGCCAAGAGGCAATCGATGAGACTGAAGAAGATGAAGAACCATCCGTCGTCCCAGTTTTGATGGATCTTACAGGCAGGGCGAAGACTCTGCTTTCCGAACTACAAGCCTTTCAGGAACATCTGCGCAAGCTCAAACAACAACGAGATGTCGAACTTGCACATTTTCGAAGCACTGTGCAGTCGGAGCTGAGCATGCTGGAACGTCTAGCCTCGAAACCAGATACAGCGCAGACGATACACATAGCCAGATCATCAAATTTACCTTTCCTGGAGACGATCTGGAACATTGCGAAGAAGTCGAAAAATTTGGTGGCTCTGCAAAAGGCCGTATACTTCAACAATCCATCCAAGTCGCTCTCACAATCCCTGCATCACGTCAATCTCAATGCAGAGGGCAATGGCTCAAGACCGGGTCGCAAGAGTGATCGCGCCACTGTAGACACACTGACCGACGGCGGGCTTACTTGGACGAAAGTGTCACTGGTTACCAACACTCGTCTGCTGTTCGACCTGGCAAAGCAAGGTTGGCAATCAGATGGATCGGAGGATGATGAGGAAGGATCATTTCCTGTATCCTCAGACGACGACGACGACGACGTGCCTCTGGTCAAGACAGCTAAGGAGCTTTGTCTTGCTTCGCACTCATATCGTGTCCGCACACGGAAACCTGTGGTCAACCTGGTGCTACCACGAATCGTTCTCGGCGAGACCGACGAGATCGATAAAATAATTGCAAAGTGCCGAGCTGCGGGTGCGATTGTGTTCACTGGAAAAGATCTCGTACCGGCACCAGCAATCACGGATGCTCTGCACAACATGGCCGCCGATCCCATCGACGACTTCAGCTCGACCCTGAACATTGACTGCACAATCTTACTCGCGTTGGTGTCCGAGTTCTCGCACGCCAAAGTCCACAAAGAGCCTTGGTTCCACAAGTCGCTGCAGCGACAAGTCGAGATTGAAGGGAACGAGAATCTGCTGCCAGCTATATTGTACCCTGCGCTGGGCGCTCGCAGTCTCGTTTGTACCAGAGAGGCTGCAGTTCGCATGCAAGAGATTGTGGACACAATCGGCACACCGTCCGAGAAAGCACGCACAGCCATTCTGATGTCGGAAGACGCATCAAAATCACAAAGCGAATTAGTCGATGAGATGCAGCAATGGTCGTCATACCTAGTGCCGAAAGAGTGGCAACTGCCAATTCGAGTCATTGATCAGGATGAGGACGAGTGTCAGAAAAGCCTGCCTCAGGAGGCGCTCACTGTTTGTCAGAACATGACTGCGATCAATCGATCCGTATTCGCCTATGGCTGGGCCAGTGGGAGGACAACCATTACCAGCAATCGTACTGTGGTGAAGCAGATCGAGAACGATCTGGACAAGTTCGAAGACGTGGACGGATCTGTCTGGCCAAAGATCTGGCTCTGCGCGACCGCAAGATCACTCGTCGGAAAAGAAAAGACTCGTCGTGACGTGCCCAAAGAGGTCAAATCGGGTGCTTGGCCGTTGCCAGATCCCTTGAAGCGTGAGCAGCAACGTCGCAACGGTTTGGATGTCTTGCAGAAGCGGGCAGGCCACGACGTCGAAGATTTACGGCCGAATGGTTATGACTGCGACGATGTGATCGAGGCCAAGCTGGCAGCTGCCGAGGCTCTGAAGAGCCCAGCGTCCTAGAATAACTCCCGTCTCACTTCACGACTATCTCGATCCTATTCGGGGGAAATCTGCGATATTGGATATTGACTGCTATAGACCCTAGCGCCGTCACCCTTTGCAGACTGCATTCAAGTCTTCCCACCAAAGACCTCCTCTCTCATGCTTCCGAGAACTGTCTGATAGTGTTCCCTCAAGCCATCGTCAGACATGAACACCTTGACCCTTTCCACAGCTCCCGCGCGTTTGACGTTGCTCGCCTTTGTGATCTCGTTGACGAACCACCGCGCCTCGGGGTGAGTGTACAAAGTCCAAGCATCTCCATCCCTACCCGCTCGAGCAGTGCGGCCGACGCGGTGGATGTAGCCCGTCAAAGATCGCGGGACATCGTACTGAATGACGTGCGTGATGGGACGATTGCTGAAGCTATCAAGACCTCGAGCTGCGCGATCTGTTGACACCACTACGGCGGGCTCATCCGCTTTCGCTGTGATGCGAGCTTTGCCAGGCTTCAGCTTGACCAGGGTCGTGATTCGACGTGCCCACGAGGGCTTTAATTCTTTGAGGAGATGCGAGAGGCGGTTAGCGGACTCGTTACTGGCGGTAAATATGAGCACAGTAGGAGCCTGAGGTTGCGATGACTCCTTGCGATGGCGCTGCGAGAGTTTCCGAGACAGCACGGCATCCATATCGGTCGTCCCTTCATTGGCGTCCTTTGGCTCGTCAGGCTCGTCAGCGCTGGATGCTACAGATGACACGTCGCTCGAAGAATCTGAAGAGATACTGGAGCTGTCATCGGAGTCCGAGCTGGACGAGTCGTCCTTGTCGTCTGAGACAACTCCATCGGCTTTGGGAGCGACAGGCTGAAGAGGCGCATTAGGATCTTCTTTGAAAATCTTCGCACTCAGCAGCTCAACAACTACCAATGGTTTCTCACTTCCGTCTCCGACAGGGACGCAGTACTCAATCAGAGTTCTTGGCAGCTCAAAACCGCTTGCGTTCTCCCTGACACCATCGTCACGGCCGTCGCCACGAGCACCGTGTCTGGCTTGAGCATCGATACCTTCTGAACCTCTGACTGCAATCATAGTCGGTCGACGTAGCCTCAATGAAGTCAACTTGGAGATATCTCTCGTCATCGTGGCCGACAGAACCACCTTACGCAGTCTTCTTTCTCTGACATCATCCCACATGCCTTTGGACCGCAGGTATTGCTCTCGGACGTCCTGCTCGTGAATCGCTCTTGGCCGTGCCAGTTCAGCGTTCAGCGAGTCCAGGAAGCCTTCATACTGATTATCAAGCAGCTTGTCAGCTTCGTCGATGATCAGCCACTGCAAGTGTACGAGGTTGAAGCCTGGTGTGCTGCTGATGTGCTCGAGGAGACGACCAGGGGTTGCAACGAGAATGTCGACCGCAGAGTCGTACGTCGCCACATGTTGAGTAATGCTGTGAATAGTATCACGCATTCGCTGCTCCTCCTTTGCATCTTCCTTCCCAAGATCTGCGAGGTAAGAGTCAAACTCCTCCGAGTCCACTTCTGGAGCGTTGATCTCGCGTCTACCCAGTTCCGCGATGCGCTGATACTCGACGGGGTCATATTGATTGCCACGCCTGATCAAACGGTCCTGCTCATCTTTGAACTTGCCAGTTCCCGTCGCCATACCAACTTTGAGCCCACAGCCTTTACAGAGACTATCCGCAACGGCTGCTACTTGCACCACCAGCTCGCGGGTAGGGACAACTACAAGTGCACCGAGCCTCCCGCGAGTTGCATTGCACCGCAGCGCCTCGATCATGGGGAGCAAGTAGGCGATGGTCTTGCCGCTACCAGTGGCAGCACTCACAGCCACGTCAGGTAAAATGCTGTCTGTTCCTGGGAGGAAACGCGCACCTGCAGAACCGGGAGGCAGGAGAAGAGGTAGAAGTGCTTGTTGAACCGGCAAAGCATCGACAAAGCTGAGCTTCGACAGTCGGTCCACAGTGTCGCTCGCCAGCCCAAGAGCCGCAAAGGTGGACTTGCTTTCTGCTGATATGATCGTCGGCTTTGCTAGCCACTCCGGCAAAGCCGATTCCTCATCCACGAAGCTATCTTCGTCCACGCCATCTGCATCAGGCATTTCCAGATCATGCACAACGGGTTGGGCGTTTCCTAGTGACTCCTGAAACTGTTCCGGTTGCGACTTGAGACTTTGAGATCGCTTCGAGGCCTTTTGGAAATTGTCGAGGACCCGAGTGTGCTTTCGCAAATGACCGTCCTCCTCCATATTGGCGTCTGCGAGGACTTCTTCGCCGCTTTCAGCTGAGGCGAGGATAGCCTCCAGTTTGTGCCGTCTCTTCTTGGGCTGCAAGGAGGCTATTTCTCGTACTGAATCCGCGATTGCTGTATCCAGTGAACCTAGAGTGGTCTCCGGATCATCCACAGCAGCTTGCGCGACTTCAATCTCCCCGGCATCCTCATTGACTTCATCCTTTTCCTCCTTTTCCTGCTTTTCCTTCCGCCGCTTCTTTTTCTTCACGTCCTTTGCGCCCAAGCCCGAATCGTCCGTCACTGCATTCTCTTCTCTCGTACTAGTAAGCTCATACTTCTGCTCTGCAAGATCGGGCTCGCCGGCAGCCACCTCTGCTTCCCCAGCGTCCTCGCTCGCTCCAGCTGCAGCTCCGGCTTGTGCTGATGTGTCCGATCCTTTGTGCGTCTTCCGGTACTCCTTTGCCAGTTTATGCCGCTTCTTCATGTTCACAATATGGCTGAAATCGCCCCTGGCTTCTGCCAGAGCATGTTCCCGAGCCTTTGCAGCATCGTTCGGTTTTGCTGCTGTAGTATTTTGGGCCTTTGTCGTTTCAGAAACGCTGTTGTCGACCGCGTCGTCAATTGCCGCCGTAAGAGTATCAAAATCCTGTACCGTAGCCGGATCGATTCCTTTCTTCTTCAACTTCTTCGCTTTCCTCTCTGCGACTTCTTCCTGCGATCGTTCTCGTTTGCGCTTGTGGTCCGGTGTTTCGATTGTAGGTTTCGATTCGACCTTCCGTGGTATGGGGGTCGACACCTGAGTATGCTGAGGAGTTGTTGTCGGCTTGGGCGGTATGTACCGCTTGTAGAGGCCCGACATTGTGCTCGGAAACAGGAAGCTCGATCGACAAAAGATTATTTCATGTGAAAGATGCTTCGGGAGTGTATATAGGCTCCCGTAATCTTGACAAGCCGGTCGTTGCAGCTCGCCGGAGTTACACCCGGACGTCGACCAAAGTCGACGTCTTCGCTCAGACTCGACGACAAGCTTTCGCAGCTCAGCTAGAGATACAGAGAAGCCGAAAATTGCCAGTGAGATGAGCAAAGGGATAGGGTCACTTGAGGAGCTAGAGCAATTCCTCAACGTCGTCATGGCGTTCGGGACTCTGGCGTACTGGAGCCGCCTCTGGACGCTGCAGGAGGTCGCGCTAGCTTCAGACCTCATCGTCTTATGTGGCACTGGATGTTTGAGTTGGTCCACTCTGTCGACATCGCTTGTGCTGGCTCGCAGGCTGGTCGAGAGCAACAGCGACTGGTTCAATGGACGAGCTGGCACATTTCACGCGCAATCAGGTCTGCGCGGCATGCCAGTCTTCAAGACCCAAGAAATCAGAGACATAGTCCAGGAGTCCAATGGCGGCCTGGCCAGTCTCCCAAGACCTGAATGCTCGTCTTGGCCGTAGAAAATGCACTGATGCACGCGATAGGATATTTGGCGTGCTGTCACTGGTGGAGCAACCAGCGGCTTCTGATACACTTGCAGCGGACTACTCGATGACTGCCTCTCAACTTGCCTTGAAGACCTTGAAGCACACGGATATGAGTTCAGACTTGAGAACTGCCTCTTCCCTGATACGCCTCCTGGACATTGGTCCCGACGAGCCCGATATGCTGGAATTGGTGAATGCTGGGACAGCGACCTATACCATGCCAGATTCGCTCGGTGAGATAGTGGATCATCTGCCTATTACCCTGGCCGACTGTTACAATAGTCAAACAATCGAGGGCAATGTGCTGTCGGCCTCGACCGCGTACATGTGCCGTCGAAACTATTATCAATCCGGTGTAGAGACACCAGAGTCGAGAAGATGCGCAGAGCTGAGAGATGTTCGCTCTCCTCCAGCCTGGTGACATTGTGCTCGACCCACGATGCTCCTTTCCTGATGCCATGAGTGAAGACACGCAGCTACAGAAGATGCCTGCCACAGCTCATTTGATACTGCGATGGCGTACAGGTGTATACTACGACATCGTCGGACATGTGGACTCAATTGTAGGGTCACTGTCTCCCTGGGACTGGGGCAGGCAAAACCGATCAATCTCGCCCGCTGCAAGCCAGGGATTTCATCTGCATATCGATACAAAAGATCTTCTCTTCTGGTTGTGGCAGCTCGATACTATGCGGCCGCGGGACTCAGTGACTATGGCGCCGACTTACGGACCTGATCGATACGCCGCGAGATTTTGCCACGCGCCATGCTCTTCGTATGCTGTCCTTCGCAAGGGAAGTTGACAAATCTTACCGGGGGCAGTTTCTCGCGGTGAATTTTGAGCCGGTCTGGCGCATTACCCTTCCGAGTTCTCTGTCGACCGATTTGGACGGACTTGAAGTAGACATTGAGACATAGGGGCGATCGTGGAAGTTGACGAGCGTGAAAGGACTTGATTCTGGAAATCTACCTGCACTGCGGAAGCTACTGCGCCTCCGAAATTTCCGTTCCCGTTTTACTAGATGCAGCCCTTCCGTGAGCTTTAGGAAATGCCCTTGTATCGTTCCCATGAAAGCAACAAGCAGCAAAACTCTTGGGGAACCTTCCCGATCCCACTGACCAGGATCTCGTCCGTTTTTCCTATGCCATGATCCGGATGCTTCGAACAAATGAGATATGTGTATGCGGTTGAGAGGAAAGCCGCAAGAAACATGAGAGATCGAACAAGGAGCCAAGCGAGCACTTACACACAACTGCGAACATGGTCCGGGACCTCGTGATCACGACGCAGAATAGCCAGTGAACTTATTCCGCTTCAAGAGAATTCGGCAGCGAGCTGCAGAGGTCTTCACGCATCCAGCGATCGACGTATTCCGCAGCAGTGACGGCATCCATCTCAGAGCTGTTAGTGGCCTTGTCAGGAAGACGCTGATCTTGCACGGTCGGGAGAGCTTCGTCAGTGGGCATTTGAGGCATGAAGTCCTCGACGACTGGGTACTGCGGCGGTGGTGGCTGCTGCTGCTGCTGCTGCGGCATCCGGTCTGTGTTTTCGACCGAGAAGGCAGCCCAGCACGATTCGCATGCGCATTCAGCAGAGCGGGCGACGCCATGGACTTCATGGTTGTGGATCAAAAAGTCAGAGGCGTTGTCAAACGTGCCGCAGGCGCCGTCCAAATTTAGATCATTGCAAGTGTAGACCATTGGTATGTTAGCATGAGGGACGGGGGACTGGGCGGGCATCTCGAAATGCACACGGCCGTCGAATATCTCATTGGTCTGCTCGACTGCCTGCGCATCGCTTTGTTGGGGATGCGAGGCTTGCGCTGGCATCTGGAACTGCGTAGGGAGGTCGGACATCCCATCGCCTTGCTCAACTGCCTGCATACTGTCTTGCTGTTGAAACGAGGCTTGTGCTGGCATCTGGAACTGGTTGAGATCGCCGAACGTCCTGCCGTGGTGCCCAACGGGCTCGATGCGGCCCTGCTGGTAGTAAGAAAAATCATGCTGTGATGCGCCATACACATTCTGCTCAGGACCGGGTGCTGGCGTCTGTCTACCATTCGGCTGGCCCTGGCGCGAAGCCTTGACTGGGGCAGCAGGGACCGGATTCAGACGAGGTCCCACAATTTTGCGTACACCCTTACCACGCTCGTACTCGATGTCCACCTTGTGAATGTCCCGGATGTGGCGGTAAAGACTGGCTGGGCGCGTGAAAGCCTTCAATTTTCCGTTTTCGCCGCAGATACTGCATGCGTGAGGCTTTTCCTTGGTGTGAGCTTCGCGGTTGTGCTGCTGGACGTTGTGAGGTGAAAAGAAGGATCGGCCACAGTTGTCGGCCTGGCAGCGGAACTTTTTCTCGGCCTGGTAGTAGTTACGTTGCTTGGTATGGGCTCCAGCGCCAGTGGTAGGATCGTTGTCGACATCCATCTCCATGGCGCCGTACCCAATAACTGCTGTCGCTGCAGCTTTTGGTGGTGCCGTACCAGCGCGTTCGTTGGAGTCCTCCATGAGAGAAAAGCTGTTCATCTTGATTCTGTCCTGCAGATTGAGATGATTTTGCAATGAAGGAAAGGAAGTAGACAAGACGGAGGAGAAGGAGATTCACGCAAGCCAAGTTACCTATTTGAACACTGTCCCGTCACTCGACCTCGAACCCGCAAGTGAATCGCAATGTGTTGTAGTAGAGACAAGGTCATTGTCAGCATTGCGAGGACAAAGAAGTCTTGCGGAATTGAGACAGTGCTTGACGAGCACAAAGGAGAACTGAACAAGGCATTGTATCCAAGTCTACATCCTCGACGTCTCTCGGCTACCAGGCGACTGAGAGAATTGGTATCCTCTTTGGTTGGTGACGAGTCGGAGCGGTGCAGAAGAAATCTCGCGGTCGCAGAAAAGATCACAGTTGTAGTGCGTGTGGCCGAATGCCCCGAACGAGACAAGCTCGCCGGTGAAGCAAGGCTGGTCGGAGAGGTCTGACGCAAATCCAGCGGGAATCGGACTGTTGGTATGCGGGACGATCGCGGCCTAAACAGCAGTTTAGGTCACTACCTCAATTCTCATTTTCTCAAAACC
>JYJE01006894.1:0-65297 GCA_000983655.1 Zymoseptoria brevis | reverse complement strand
TATATTGTTATGCAGAGAGAATCTTAAGTATAAGATTCTTACTTTAGCTATCTATGTGTGGGAATGCCTTAGCACTAGTCACGTGCACTTCACTAATGGTTAGTCTGATGATCCACAACAAACAGAACATCGGAGCTCGCCGCAGCCCTGCCTGGAATCTATTGCATCCATTAACACTCCTCTGGACCTCTATTATCATCTGTGCCAAATGAGCGGCCCGATCTGGCAGGTTTCCAGCATCTCGTTCTGGAAGGATCACGGATGAGCGGCGACAGCCAGGGATACTGAACAACTTCCTCCACCATGGCCGCCACCATGGACCTCCACGAATACGATGCCTATATCTCGCAAATGAGAGAAAAGGAGTATCCTATGCTAAAAGACTCACTCTACTTGGATCATGCTGGAACCACTCTTTACAGCAAAACTCTGATGGACCGGTTTCATGCAGGCATGATGGCCAATCTGTACGGCAACCCTCACTCTGGAGCTCCATCAAGTCAACGATCTACAGCGGAGATCGAAGCAGTTCGCATCCAGGCCCTGGAGTACTTCGGTGCTGATCCAGACGACTTCGATCTGGTCTTCACGGCGAACGCGACTGCATCTATCAAACTAGTCATGGAGGCTTTCCGACAGCAAAGGCATGGATTCTGGTATGGCTACCATGTTGATTCGCATACAAGCCTTATTGGCGTACGGGAGTCTGCGAAAGATCAAGGGTGCTTCGAATCGGATTGGGAAGTGGAGAAGTGGCTTCATAATGAGTCCGAGATGGACGAAGCTGCACGGCCCAGACTATTCTCATATCCGGCGCAGTCTAACATGAATGGTCGTCGTCTGCCTTTAGACTGGAATGCCAAATGTCGCTCAGGTTCGGGACGCCGCAAAGCATACACACTATGCGATGCAGCCGCATACGCTACCACCACGCCACTCCGTATGAACGAGCTCGAAAGGGCGCCCGACTTTACAGTGCTGAGCTTTTCGAAGATTTTCGGCTTCCCAGACTTGGGTGCTTTGATCGTTCAAAAGGATGTTGCTCACCTGTTCTCGGATCGACGTTATTTCGGCGGAGGCACTGTGGACATGGTCGTTTGTGTCAAGGAGCAATGGCATGCCATGAAATCAGGCTCACTACATGAGCAGCTCGAGGACGGGACATTGCCAGTCCACAGCATCATTGCGCTCAAATCTGCCATGTCGACACACAAGGCACTGTTTTGCTCGCTCGACCATATTGCTGATCATACGTTGGCTTTGGCGTCGCAGCTTCACCAAGACTTGAAATCGCTGCAACATGCAAACGGCACGACCGCATGCGAGATCTATCGAGGCGATGGGTCCACGTACGAAAATGCCGCCACCCAAGGACCTACAATAGCTTTCAACATCCGCAACAGTAAAGGTCAATATGTTAGCAACGCTGAAATTGAGAAACTTGCTGCGATCAAGAACATTCATCTACGAACTGGCGGACTATGCAATCCGGGAGGAGTCGTGAAACATCTGAAGCTGGACCCATGGGAAATGCGTGAGAATTTCTCGGCTGGTTTCCGATGCGGCAGCGAGAACGACATTATCAATGGCAGCCCGACTGGCATGATTCGTGTCAGCTTCGGAGCGATGAGCACGCGCGCTGATGCGACACGATTTGCAGATTTCGTCAAGGAGTTCTTCATCGAGCGCGGTCTACCCAGCTCAAGTCCATCCTCGCCGCTCATGATTGACGACGGCATGTCCTCGCGGCTACATGTCGAGAGTCTCACGGTATACCCCATCAAGAGCTGTGGCGGCTGGAGAATTCCCTACGGCACTCCATGGGACATTCGTCCCGAAGGTCTGGTCTGGGATCGAGAGTGGTGTCTCATTAAGCAAGGCAATGGTCTAGTCTTGAGCCAGAAAGGCCACCCTCGCATGGCGCTGATAAGACCACAGCTTGATTTCGCGGCCGGCTGCTTGCGAATCTCTATTTCTGGGAGCACACAGCAGATCACCGTGCCTCTATCAAAAGACCCATCCTACTTCGCCACACCAGACTTTCGGGATTGCAGTGCGAATGTCTGTGGTGATACGGTCCAGGCCAGAATCTACACATCAAAAGCCATTGCCGACTTCTTCACACGAGCAATCGGAATACCTTGCACTCTTGCTCGCTTCCCAGCTGCTAGCTCAAGCTCTCCATCGATCAGGCACAGCAAGACTCATCTGCAACCAATCGGACTGCTGAGCAGCACACCACGCCCAATACTTCTTAGCAACGAGTCTCCCATGCTGACGATCTCGCGATCATCACTCAATCGTCTGAACGAAAGCATCAAAGCAAGCGGCGGCAAGGCAGCACATCCAGCCGTTTTTCGAGCGAATATCGTCCTGGCTGAAAGCCCGCTCCTCCCACCCGGACAGGAGCAGCCTTGGGCGGAAGATTCGTGGTCGAGCATGCGAATTGGAGGCGAAGGAGGAGCGATGTTTGACCTTCTGGGAGGATGCAGAAGATGCCAGATGGTTTGTATTGATCAGGAGAGTGGCGAGAAGAACCAGGAACCGTTTGTCACGCTGGCGAAGACGAGGCGGTTCAACGGGAGGGTGCTCTTTGGTGTGCATACTGCTTTGGCAAATGGCGGAAACGCGGGAGGTCTTAGCATCAAGGCTGGTGATGAGGTGCAGACTTGGATGGAGCCATGAGGGTTGGTTGAATATTCCGGCAAGGAAATTATGAACAATGCTCCGCGCATCACTCCTCCAATCTCTCATACCGCCATACGACGTATCGGCTCTGTTGCCAGACACAAAGGATTGCCGACACCATTCATAACACACCTGACTCCAACCCTATATGCCCTGTCATCTGGTGATCACCACAAGCGCTTAGCAAGGTGCATTTCCCGGCCCATTTCAGTTGTACTGGCACTGTTGCAAAGCATTAGGGAAGCCTCAAATAGAGTCGGAAACGAACGCTAGCAAGACCTGCCAAGCTGGAAGCCTTCTGCCCTTCGATATACTTACCGGATTGTCGAATGGAAATTTCCAAGGCGAGCGCTGTAAGGGCGGAACAGATCTTGTCAGCGCGATTCGAGGCGACACTCAACTGTGAACCGTAGCTGATCACACGGGAAATCGCCAATGTCGGTGGTCACCGCCGGTGTAGCAGCAAAAAGAAACGCTGGTGGGTGTTGAAGGTCTTCACATGCTCGCATTGGTTCAGCTTGTGCTGCAAGTCTCAATTTGATTGCCTCGAGGCTGCTCCAACGAGAGCGTAGCGACGAGCATTCGTACAAAGTGTTGCTGTCGCTGACCAGTCCATCGGCGTACACAGGATCCCCAAGGGCACAAATCCAGAGGTCTTGGCAGTCCGCCAAAAATTCATTCACTACGCACCTTCCTCATACGACCGAAAATGACTATAATCCATCAAACACGGGTATATATTGGAAACCTTGTACACTTCGAGATGGTCTCACATGTTGCTATGCTTCTGATCCGCCAGCCAAAAAGCCTTGGCGTCCATTTCATTCACCACGCACCTTCCCAACTCGTTGGCACGACCAAAAATGAAGTCTTATCGACAAAAAGCCATGTGCACACGGAATTAGACCCCCCTACACGGTTTAATTTGGTGAATAGAATGGGATTCGAACCCAACAACGAGCAAGCGAATTGAATCACAAATGATATTCTACTACTGCGCCATGCAGCTCGATAACAAAGGATCTTTTTTGGCGTACTTATCCCCTATTGTGCTGGTGGGACTACATCCTCTCAACTAGAATGGTAGCGATGGTGACAATGGGTGATATGTGACGTGGACCGAGGCAAGGCTGAATTTAATCTTGAGTTCTTGAACGTCTAAGATTTCACGGCGCCCAATCACGGTCAGATGGTGAGTTGCCACGCTTCAAACTTCCATTGGGGCTGTAAACTAATATTTCCAAAGGCCGAGCGGTCTAAGGCGCCAGCTTAAGGTGTTTGTGCTTCGGTGCAATGTCGAACTCGCTGGTCCGAAAGGGCATGGGGTATGCTGCACCCACGACTTCCCCCCTTCTAGCCTGTATATTGACTACTGTCGCAGTTCGAATCCCATTCTGATCAACACATCGCCCTGCAGCGTACTGTACGGCGCAGGCTTTTTCTTTTTGCCCATAGTTCCCTTATCGCGTCGTTGGGAAGCCGAGGAAGTGCTGTTGTGATTTGTGAAGCCAATCTGGCCGCCAAGACTTTTTGCCGGCTAGTTTGAAGGACGGGAACATCTGAGACACTTCTTAGACCTCACAGGTTGCATTGGGAATTAACACAGCTCGACAGATACATTCGTTTAACGGCTTCCACCAGAGTGGAGTCCTTAAGCTGGCGCCTTAGACCGCTCGGCCTGAAATTGTGTTAGAATGTGGGCGAAGAAGAAATTCGGAACGACGTAACTCACCACCTGTCCTATAGTTGGATGCTGTCGCGATGGTAGTAGGGTATATGGAGGTGGTGTCATTCCTGGAAGAAGGCCCGAGATGTTCCGGTAGCCTGGGCTTTTTTTTCTCGCCGACCCCACGAAGGTACCTTGTAAGTGTCCGGGTCAAGTGCACGGCGACGACATGAACCACAAGCTTGAGCCGATGCATGATGCCGAGTGTCAAGCATCTGTCAAAAAGTCGACATGGGAAAGATCGAAGACTTGGTGCATTGAAATCTGTTGCTTGCAATTGACGCCGGCACGAAAGCGACCAGTTCCCCTCCCCACGGGCTCTGAGAATGCCTTGAAGGCAGATCTTGTATACTCTTGTGCGACGGTCCGCGGAACCCGCCAAATGTTGCTGGCTCGGAAAATACGCACCATCCGCCCGGCAATGCAACAGGAACTGAACGGGAATGCAGAACGATAAACCCAGGTGTTGAAGTCGATCCACAAAGAGGATGAAGGATCAGCTGCTGGCCTGCCGAGCCCTTCTGACATGGATTGATGGATTGATGTATCAAGTCTTGCACTGCTCGGTCTGACCGTGAGCGAGGATATAGCCATAGTCTCGAGGACCATGGAGCAAATCGCCCATGACTAAAGACTCTTGGCTGCAGTATATTGTGTTTCCACTGCCGCCTCCTGGTTCGGTTGAAGCAGCCGAGTCCTTGTCGTCGTCTTCCGTCTCGGAAGCCGGATCAAGAGAGAATGGATCCACGCCTTCTAGCTCGCAGTCAGGGATGGGCCTCAACTGCACTTTCCTCTCGAAGATCTTTTCGTCGAATTTGAGCATGATGCGAAGAGGTCTTTGACTGGCTCTCTGATGTGCGCCGCTGAGACGATATGGCAGCTGCTCGGGGTGGTCGTAGTAGTATGCGATTGCTCCGTCGACCTGTTCTTCAGGGATCAACTCGAAGATCGATGGCTGCGAGGTGTCAAGAGGCTTATCAGCGCGGATAGCCCCTCGTTGGCGTTTTCGAGGTCGTGGTTTGTTCGTGGACGTGCGGTCTTGGACTTTGGTGATGTTGGCCATGATGGTGTTCATGGACGGCGACTCAAAGATTGTTCCGGTGGTTGTTGTAGATCTTGACTTGGTCGAATCCGGCTTCGTATTGGGTTAGACGATGGGGGGAGTCGTCTGAGCAAAGCCGCATGTTGATCGCTCGGCCGTAGAGGCCGTGTGACGACAAGAGTCCTTCAGCATCGTGACTGGCAACACATTGCCTCCAAGCCGCGTGTTGGCGCAGTAGGGCAGTGCCATGGGCGCAAGCATACAGTCACGCTGACAGCTTGTAGGTGAATCAATCATACCGGTCTTGCTCCTTTCACGATGTGTGCTGGTCACAGGACATCTCACGAGGTCTGCAAATGTATCAGTTGCCGCGAAGGAGGCAAACCTGGCCAGTGTTCCCCTATATACGTTGGTCTTCTTGCGTCTTGTGTTGCTCTGGAAGCGGATGATTCGAGCGATTCCAGAGCCCAACAGCAGTCGGATGTTCTGCAATGTTGGGTGTACTTGTGCGTAGGAGGCTAACGGGCTCTCCTCGGGGCTGAGAGGCTCGACAACGCACAGAGTGAGGTATCAAGATTCTCATCGTCTTGGGAAGATTGTAAACGATGTCTTTACGATAAAGCAATACTCAAGCCTTCAATGTTCTTCGCTTCACACGCTGATGCATATTTTCTTCTGCGGCATATGCCTGCTTCGGGGAGGTTTGTGCTCAGATTCCGAGACATGCCTGATCCAGACAGCGGACAATAGCAGAGAGCGGTATGGATGCGTTTGACGAGGAGGAAAGGAGTCGACCATCTCGTCAACTCCTCCAAATGGAGACCCCTTGCTAGCGGCAAACCCAATCTCTTGGCGATTCCAGATCGCGTCTTCCCCACACGACCGCGTTTCTCTTCTTCAATCTCCCAGACCACACTCCCAGCATGCTTACTACCGTATAGCTCATTCAATGGTTGCGTGTCCGATCTGCAACAAGCCCGTCAAGGAAGCCGACATCAACTGCCATATCGACTCGGAATGCAAAAACTTCATCGATGAACCTTCGCCGCCGGCAACACAGGGCACGCAGTCGCAAGCCAATGGAGCGAAGGCGAAGAGCGCGCTCAGCAAGCCCGCTCCGGGCTTCTTCACGCCGGCGCCGAAGAGAAATGTGAGCTTCAGACTCGACGAGGCATCGTCGCCTGCACCCGCGTTGCCGAGCACCCAGAAGCCTGCAGTGAAGCCTTCGCTGGTCCTAGCAAGAGACACGGTACCAGTGAAGCGAGAAAGAGCAGAGGACGAGGAACATGCTGTACCAGGACATGAGAGATTGGAACAGACTGGGCCTGTGACGAAGAAGGTCAAGAATGCGCATGCACCTTTGGCAGAGCGAATGCGGCCACAGACACTGGATGAAGTCGCTGGTCAGGATCTTGTTGGAGCAAATGGAGTGCTACGGAACTTGATTGTGACTGATCGGGTACCTTCGATGATACTTTGGGGAGGTCCTGGAACTGGGAAAACGACAATTGCTCGCTTGATAGCGCAGACGGCTGGCACAAGGTTCGCAGAGATCAATAGCACTTCGAGTGGAGTGGCGGAGTGCAAGAAATTGTTCTCCGAGGCGAAGAATGAGCTTGGCTTGACCGGCAGGAAGACCATCATATTCTGTGACGAGGTATGAGGCGTCGTCCATTGTAGATGTATGAGCACCACGCTGATACCCAGCAGATCCACCGCTTTTCCAAATCACAGCAGGACGTATTCCTCGGCCCGGTCGAAGCTGGCCAGGTCACCCTCATCGGAGCCACAACCGAGAACCCATCTTTCAAAGTCGCCAATGCCTTACTGAGTAGATGCAGAACGTTCACGTTGGCGAAGCTGACGGATGATGGCATCTTTGACATTCTCAAGCGAGCACTAATTCGTGAAGTGCCTGGTCTGCCAACCCCGTCCTCGAGTCCATCATCCGAAGATCAGCCAGAGCCAGCAGGAGATGAAGATTTACCCACAAGCTCCACAAGCTACAATCTCCTTACAGATGACAACTATTCTCTCATCCGCTACCTCGCCGCTTTCGCAGATGGAGATGCTCGCACAGGTCTCAATCTCCTCGAACTGGCCCTCGACTTATGCAAACGACCCAGAGTCACCACGGACGACATCAAGCAAAGTCTGACACAAACTCTTGTCTACGACAGGGCCGGTGATCAACACTATGATACCATTTCGGCTTTCCACAAATCCATCCGCGGCAGCAATGCGGATGCAGCTCTATACTACCTCGCTAGAATGCTCCAGTCCGGCGAAGATCCGCTCTTCATCGCACGGCGCATGGTAGTCATGGCGAGCGAAGACGTCGGCTTAGCTGACAACACCATACTCTCACTCGCGACCGCCACGTACACCGCTGCTGAGCGAATTGGCATGCCGGAGTGTCGGATCAACCTGGCTCACTGCGCAGTGGCTCTCAGCAGTGCTCCAAAGTCTGTCAGAGCTTATCGCGGCTTGAACGCCGCGTATGCAGCATTGAAGGAGCCTGGCATAGCTGGTCTTCCAGTTCCGGTGCATCTTCGAAACGCTCCCACGAGGTTGATGAAGGAGCTTGGATATGGCAAGGAATACGTGAGTCCAGATGACATCTGCGGCACAAGGTTTTCATTTGCTGACATTTGTTTACCTCGCAGAAATACAATCCTGATTATGCCGACGGAAGAGTCGTCCAGGACTATCTGCCGGAGAAGCTGAAAGGGCGCTCGTTCCTTGCGTCAAAGGACCTTGGCGACAAGATTGATCCTGAGGTCACCGAGCTTGACGAGCAGTCGAGGTTTGCAGAAGAGTTCGAACGTGGCGAAGAGTTGCTGCTCAATCCGGACGGCGATTGAGCGCCGATGAGACTCGTCTCGGACCTCGAATGCAAGCTTTGAGTCTCAACATACCTGCAATGATTGTGCCACACCTCACATTCAGCCCACAGCTGGAGGCGAAGCTGAGCTACTCGGAGATCTGGACGAGGAGGTGGCCTGCGCAGCTTCGATTGCTCTGGCGCTGGGGGGGGTGCATGCCTTTGACAAAGACGTTGTCTCTAACCGCGCCAACCCACTTCAAATAAGTCCAATTCCCGCGCGTCGTGAAGTATATCGCGGCGGTTCGCATCGGGAGAAAGATTCCAATCTGGCCGGTCGATGAACTCATGGGCTCGCAAAAGTATGCGAAACAACGGCACATGTTCATGACGTATTCGAGCAGTTCTTCCTCGACCACCATTTCACCAGGCTCCGGGTACCAGTCGTGGTCGATTCTGTGCCGAGCCATGTGCAGCTTCTGAATCGTGGTCCGGAGGAAATGCATGAGGTCCCAATAGACACACACCAAATAGGCGATCATGAAGTTGGGGAACGCGAAGAACTCGGTGATGGTCCTGTCGGACACCAGACCAGCGAACGTCGAGAAACAATCGACATCAGCCAAAGACCACAGCATAATCCCTCCAATCTCGGCACCTCTCTGGAACTCCAGAAACCAGTTTCTCATCTCCGCCTCCAATCTTCTCGAGTGCTCCAACAATGCGTCAATGTCCTCGAGCGACTTCTCCGCCTGGGCTTCCAACACATCGAACCTCTCCAATATGGCCGGTATCTGTAATCCCGAATCATACAAGAGTGTTGAGTTGTCCACCACTGGCACACGATACGCCACCGCTCTCCACTCCGGCGTTCCCAAAAAGCACGCTTTCCTCGCAATCAAGGCGTGACTCAATGCTCCGTGCCGCATGTTTAGAAACAGCAATAACGCCAATCGACTCTGGATAGACTCCGGTCCCCTGGCCTTCAACAACTGCTGTGATCCTTGGATATGATGCGACCATCCACTTCCCATCTGCGCAATCTCATCGAAGAACTCGCATGACGCCAGCAAGTTCACCGTTGCCAGCACGTAATCGTCGTTCAGCGCATTCTCGCCCTTGCCAATTGTGCGAACCAGTCCCGTCAATGCGGAGCTGTACGATTTCACTGCCGAGCGTAGAAGTCCGGGATCCTTGAACGTGGACCCGACTTGCACCATACTCAGTGCGTCCAACGCGGTCGTGACTTCGGGCCGGAGATTCGGAGTGGAGAGAATGTGTGAGAGAAAACTGAAATGCGCGTCCTGCGCGCCAATCCGCTTGGGTAAATACGTATCGATAAACTTGCTGTAGATTTGCGACTTCTCCAGCGCCGGACTGGGAATGTAATTGGGCGTAGGATAGACGGAAGCGAAGTCGAGGGGATTCCCTCCATTGTTCGCAGGATGGAGGAACAGCGCGCTCATGTCAATCTCCTGTTCCACCGTGTTGAGCACGTCAGGAGAGGAGGACCAGGAAATGATAGAGGAACCTTTCCCGCTGTCGGCGGATAGTCGTCGGCCTTGCCCTGCTCCCCTTCCTCCGCCGTATTGCATTATGATCCCGTGCGTCTCATCGTGGAACTTGACCTCGCCGGGTGCGGGTGTACGATAGCCTGGACAAGGCACGCCGTGGGTTTTGCAGCGGTGACATTTTGGGCGGGTCTCGTCGCAGCGGATTTTGCGTTTGCGGCAGGTTGCGCAGCCGGTCGATTTAATGGGCATGGTTGATTGAGGCCTTAGGTTCTGTTTCTCCTCGGTCTCTCGGTGGAGGTGGCGTAAACAAAGTGTACCTCGTGCTGTGGTCCGGTGTACGCCTTGTCTTCTAGCTTCAGGTTTGCTTGCTGTATTTCACTTCATCCCTGATATTTCCTCGAGATCATGATCACTGGCCGCCTGGAGAAAAACATGGCAATGTACATTATTAGTAGTGCTGCGGTCAGACGACGATGTGTGAAGGAGTTCCAATTTCCATTTCGAGGAAATGTACATGTCAAAGACGCGAAGGATGCGACGAATTGGAATGATGACGTGTACGCCTACGACAACGCATCTTGCAGTCTCCATATTGCTATCGTGATGTTTGATGATCGTGGCTATGCGAAAGTAATTGTGCTTCTTCTGTGCAGTGTCTTGTGGTGGTATGGTATACATCGCATCTGTCTCGTCACTCTCTTCGAGCTAGCGCCACGAGCAAGGCGACTTCCTCGACAATACGCCTTGCCTGCATGAGATTCTCTCTAATTCAGTACTGTATGCTCGCTCTTGAAATCATTCCATGAAATTCATTTGACACACCCTCCAGCTCGTCGACCCTCTATTGGCCACCGGCCGTCGTTTCCTGCTGAATTGTGTCACCTGGGTACCGACTGCCTTGCGTATCGTCGAACAGCGTCTGATCACCTCGACCACCCATCTCAATGAACTCCTTCGGGTTCCTCGCCGCGTCAGGAGTAGGCTCAACAGTGTCCTCGACGTGATGCTTCACCTGTGACTGGCCATTCGTCTTCGCCTTGGTCTGCTGCTGGCTCGCAGGACGCTGAGTGTGGAATCTAGGACCGCTGTTCTTATCCCAGACTTTGACCGGAGGACCGTCAGGCTGACCGATTACACGCTCGACCTTCACCTCATTGATGCTGGACAGCAATGTGCGCTCCCGCTGGATCTTGCGGCGTGCGAAGTCTAGCCCGGCGAGAGCGCCTGTCAAGCCGTCGGTACTATCCGTAAGGCTGACGGGTTGCTGCGTTACCCAGGGGTGTTCCAGACATTCGTCAATGGTGATGCGCTTCTCGACATCGACTGTGAGCATGCGGTCGATGAGGTCCAAAGCTAGATCGCCCACTGGGTCCCAGTATGGCGATGGGTAGTCGAAGCGACCCATCTTGATCTGCTGACTGAGAGTGTAGGGGTTTTCTGCAGAGTAGAGCTCGTCCGAGAATGGCGGAAAGCCACACAGGCAGATGTAGAGGACCACACCAAGACTCCAGACATCTACTGCTCGTGTGTACCGTCTCCGGTTGGTTTGTTCGAGGATCTCGGGAGCGACGTATGAGGGTGTGCCGCAAAGTGTGGTTGTGAATGACTCCTCGCCAATGATCTTGGCCAGGCCGAAATCTGCCACCTTGACGTTGAGCTCCTTGTCGAGGAGCAGGATGTTCTCCGGCTTGATATCGCGATGGACGATGTTGCGCTCGTGCTAAGCTGGGTCAGTGGCATGCGTTCCTAAGACACAACGCAGCAAACTCACCAGATACTTTAATCCTTGAAACAGCTGGACGAAGATCTTCCGTGTCTCCGTCTCCGACAGCTTCTGCTTCATGACGATCCAATTGAAGAGCTCGCCTTCAGGCGCTAGCTCCAGTACCAAGTAGACGCCGTCAGACTCGTCAAACGTGTCCTTGAGGCAAAGCATATTGGGATGGCTGACTCCCATGAGCACTGCGATCTCCTGCTGTAGACCGTCGACCTTGCTTCGCTCACCCGGACCGCTTCGCTTTTCGAACTTCTTGACAGCATACCGGATTCCAGTGCTCTTCTCCAGCGCCAAATACACAGTCGCGAAGTGCCCTTTGCCGAGTTGTCCGTGTATGCTGTACTGTTGACGAAAGCCGTTTGTGTCTCGCTTGCGTGGGTATCTGAAGATGAAGCGGGCTTCGTCCACAATCGAGACCTCATCACCATCCTCGAGCTCCCGTCTCTTGTTACGACCTAGAATAGCATCGTTGACGTATGTGCCATTGCCACTCAGATCTTCGAGCATAGCGATCGAGTCACCATTCTTGTTCTCTGCAAAGATGAGACAATGCCGGTTGCTGACCGTCGGCGAGTGAATCTGGCGGTCACATTCTGGATGTCGACCAACCAGATAACCACCTGCAGGAGTTCCGTGTAGATCCTTTGCAGTCTCGTATTTCTCCTCTTGCTTCTTGTAGTCCTTCTTTCCAACACGCAGGTTTCCGTTCTGCTGGCCGTTGGAGCCATTGTTGAGTGTGACCGGACAAGCCGCTCTCTTTCGCAGGACGAGAGCGTTGCTGGCCCCCTCTGTTGGCACAAGGTATCCCCAGACACCCTCTTCCTCCTCGTTCTCTACTTCGTACGACACGGGCGGAGGTGGCAGGAATTGTGAATACGGCTGGGTGTCGGCAGGAGGCGAGGAGAGGCCAGGATTGCGTAGTGACGAGGGAGGTGGACTCGAAATCGGTGTTGGATGTCGCGCCTGTGCCGCCTCTGGCTTCTCAGTCTCTGGAGACGCGGTCTTGTCCTTGCCATCGTGAGTACCATTCGTGCTGTCTTTGCCAGTGACCGGTGAAGGAAGTTGGCTGTTCTTCAGCGCCTCAACTTTGTCATCGCCGACATTCGACAAGCGGTTTGATCTCCTAGGCTTCTTGTTCTCGGTGTCATCGGCGGTCGAGCCCTGTGTAGGGCATCAGTGTCGTGTCAATGTGAGCTTGGTCATGGCATGATGTCCTCACCCTCGCGCGCTTCAAAGAGCTCTGCTCCGCTGCTGGCGCCATGTCGTCTGCCTTCAGTCGACGAGGAGTGCTTTGCGACGTTGAGGTCCGCAGGAGGCCGCTCCAGTGCGAATGAGAGGAGTTGGAAAACGAGTGACGACCGCTCAAACGCTCATCGCAAGGAAGATGTGGTTGTTTTCTGAGGAAGCGCCGTACGTCACAGCAGTATTGACAGCAGTATTGACACGTCTTGACACAACGCGAGAATGTCGAGTCCGATGGTTTGAGGTTGAGAAGTTGATGCCTTGAATGTTTCGATGGGGTCGGTCAAGAGTCAGGCACAAAACATGAGACGTACTGTCAGCATCCCTACCGTACGCCATCCCCACGGATGTTCGCGGCACCGATTCACCGATCCAAACCACGAAAATTGATCCGGAATTGTTGTGAGGGTGAGATACGCTCTGCAGTGACACTAGAGTGCAGATCTGAAGGTTGTGGTCACTTTCAAACCGATGCCTTTCTCCCACCACTCCCATTCAGGCCAGTTCTGCGGGCATGCAGCAAACACTCTGGAAGAAGTCGTCCAGACCGCGATAAGCAAAAAAGTCTCAACGTTCTGCTTGACGGAACATATCCCGAGAGAGGAAGTCGACTTCTATCCTGAAGAGGAGAAAGCTCACACGCAAGCAAGCCTCACGCAACTTTTCGATGACTACTACCACGAAGCTCGACGTCTGCAAAAGACGTACGCAGATCAGATCCAACTCTTGATCGGCTTTGAAGGCGAATGGATCCGGCCGGGCTCGCTGGGTATCATCCAGGGCATCTTGGAGAAATATCCTGTGGACCTCTTCGTAGGTAGCGTGCACCATGTACACACCGTGCCAATCGACTTCGACACGCCGATGTATCACCAAGCCCGCGAGATCGCCGGAGGTACCGACGAGGATATCTTCGCCGACTACTTCGACTCGCAGTACGAAATGCTCACCGCACTGAGACCGCCGCTGGTGGGACACTTTGACCTCATTCGATTGAAGGGCGAGGAGCCAGATCGAACCTTTCGGACTTGGCCGAGGATCTGGGAGAAGATTGAGCGGAATTTGAACTTCATCGCAGGCTATGGTGGAGTACTGGAGTTGAATACAAGCAGTCTGAGAAAGGGCATGAGCGAAGCGTATCCTCAAAGTGAGATCTGTAAAGTGAGTTCGCTGAGATATCCTTCTCTCCGTGGCCTAGTTGACAAGAGTGACAGGAGTTCAGGGAAATGGGCGGACGCTTCACCCTGTCGGACGACAGCCACGGCGTTGAGCAAGTGGCACTCAACTATAATCGAGCTTGGAGCAACAATGTACTACGAGCGGGTATCACCGAGCTGTATCATCTCGAGCCCACCACAGACGAGTCAAAACTTCACGACAAGCGGTTCCCGAATGTGTACTGGAAAAATACTCCTGTCGCCGAGCTGGAAGCACATGCATTCTTCAAGCCTTGATCCGACAGCTTTGCGCTACTCGAATGCCGTGATACGACAAGCGATCCGACCGTTCTGAGACCTTCTGCTGCGAATTGCGACGATCTTCGACAGCGGACCGTACTCCATCGAGTAGTTGAACGATTGACAATTTGTTGTCTGTGGTAACAGTACATGGAATTTACGCATATTCTCTATGGAGCGCCTGGTATGGAGCAGACCTTTGAGGATCCTGTGGTTATATGAAATTCTCCTCGCCGCACTCGACCAAACACATAGGCAGCGCAGAACATGCGAGCCAAAGCTGGTGTTCCGCTTGCTTCCAGATCTTGACTTTGCGGCCTCATCCTCTCCTGCAAGGTTCTTTGGCCCTTGGTAACTGCGCCTTACTGCAGGGTCCAGGAACACGTATCGGCGTCCTGCAGGTGCGCACATAGCTCTCTGTATGGTATGGCGCAAGAGATGCACAGATTACGCTCACTGCAATTGCTTCACACGCTATAGCCTTCGCACATGAAAGGCAGCAACAATGATAGTGCAGTAGAGCTTATAGCAAAGTAGAACATGACCCCTGAAACACCAGAGGAAACACCCATCTAAACCATCGTCACGCCTTCTCGATCCCCAGGACCCTGAAAATCCCGCCATGATGTCTTCAAAGTGGGGCCTTCTCGCCAGTGGGTGGAACCACCAAACACACGTCGCCTAAATAACCAAACCTCACCTTCTGCACCTGCATCCTCCTCTCTTCTTCAATGCTCTCTCGACTCTCCTCACCCACCACCAAACGTCTCTTCACAAACCAACTCAGAGCTTTCTCCACCACAACCGCCAGAATGGGTGTCACCAAGGAACTCATCTCCGCCGGCGACGGCCAGACTCGTGCCCAGAAGGGCGACACCATCACCATGGAGTACACCGGTACCCTCGAGTCGGGCAAGCAGTACGTCCGACGAATCTCACAAGCGCCTTTCCGGAATGGAGTACAGTACACTGACGGACAATGCCCACTAGATTCGACTCCTCCGTCGGTCGCGGCGACTTCAAGACCAAGATCGGCGTCGGCCAGGTCATCAAGGGCTGGGACGAGGGCGTCCTCTCCACCGAAGGCGGCATGACGCTCGGCGAGAAGGCTAGGCTGACCATCACTGGGTACGTTCCCTCCTCCCGCCACGCCTTCACCACTTCTCACCACTTTGCGGTATCATACTGACTTGACCTCTGCGCAGTGACTACGCGTACGGACAGCAGGGCTACCCGGGCCTCATCCCACCGAATGCTACTCTCATCTTGTGAGTACTACTCTGAAGATTCTCTCCGAATCAAATTACGACTGACGCAGATCCCTCCTAGCGATGTCCAGCTCAAGGCCATCAACGGCAAGACGGCCTAGATCGGCTCTTCTTCAGCCATGGTCGAGGTCACGATGTCATGGTAATCGTCGAGCGCACGGGACGCAGACCACCAGTCGGAGATGCGAGCAGTTGTCCATAGCATGAAATTATGCACTCTCGCCTTTGCAGCATTCTCCTGATCCACCTGTCCTTGTCACTGCTTCATGTATTGTGTCGACTGCTACGACAGCACATCTTGAAGGCCATTGCACACGGAATCATGTGTCATAATTGTCTTTGTGAGATCGCACTTGAGGAAGAACTGGACGAGCAGCCCAACGCGGAGCAAACGACTTCCAGCAGACTAACGTACATTCCTGCCTCCGAACATTGTCGCAGAGCAACCTGTCATCCCCAGCCGTGCCGATCTCCTTCAGTGCATCCGCCCCTCGTCGTGCGCTCATCCATCCACCATCAAACGAGTGACCATCATACCAAAAACGAACGATTCCATCCTCCAGCCTCCATCTTCTCGATCTTCTTCTCCTTCGCTGCATTAACCCAACCTAAATCAACCAAAAAGTCCCATGCCGATAAATGTCCATTCCATGCATGCTAATCCATATCACCTAATCATCATACCATGCCAGCGTAGCATCATAATATCGTAGATATTCTCTCATAAGTCAATCTCATTAATCCGTCCACAAATCATCGTGTTCGTCCAAACTCCGAAGCGCAGCCGGCAGACATTACCATTGGTCCGATCGCGGCAGACGAAAAGCTGAAGCGAGCGTTGGTGCGACAAATAGTGTCGCAGCTCCATGCTGAGTATCGTTGCTGGAGATCATGTCCTGGAAAACATGCAGTGCGGCTCTCAATGCGACGTCAGTTCTCGCTGTTCTCAGCCGACAGTGTGACCTCGTCATCCTCCTTGAAGACGACTTCAGCATCTTCCTTGAAGAAGACCGGAGCATTGGACTCGGTCGTGTTGACAGTGAAGTTCAAATCCGAACCAGCCAACAAGCTCATGTCGGTGTTGCTGAAGCCGAACATGTTGTTGTCCCATGCAGCGACGTTTTGCTGATGCGGCTGCGTGAACATAGTATTCTCATTCTGCGGCATGTGTTGGAGCTGAGCTTGGACATAGTTGGCGTATTGCTGCTGGAACTGCAACGGCCCGTGGTGACTCTGATGGCTGAGGTTATTTGGTGCAGCCAGACCTTGGTTCATGAGCTGCCCGAAACTGGCAAAGTTGATGTTGCTGTTGCTAAGATTAGGCATATGGGCTGATGGTCGGAAGCCGCCATTGAGCTGTCCCCAAACGTCGGACTGTCGGGACTGATTGCGAGGGCGATAGCCATCAGATTGCAATGCACTGGCATTGTGGTCCAGGGGTGCAAGTGGTTGCCGGTGACGTGCACTTTGATGACCAGTATTGGGGAAGCCGGTGGTCAGGTAGTGCATCTGTGCAGGGTTGTTGAAGGTAATATCTGGACCGCTGTTGTCTCTGTGGATGCTGAGGCCTGCACGCTTCCGTGGTCGCGGCTTGCCGTACGTGACGTCATCGTCGTTGTCGTCTTCAATCTTCACCACGTCGTAGTAGGGACTCCGCTTGCGCGAGAATGGCGGGTGGTGGGAGTCTCCACGGTTGCGGAGGATACGGCCAGAGTTGGTGTCCTTCTCGACAAGTGCTGGCCTCGGTGCCTTGCGTCGTGCACGCTTCTTCTCGGGCTCCTCCGGCTCGGGAGATGACTCGCCTTCAATAAGGCTGTCGCTCGACTCTGGATTGCCAGTGATGGTACGCTGTTTCTCGAGGTTGAAATCGCGGAAGACAAATTCCACCGGTTCAGTTTCCTCACTTGTAGCCTGCAGTTGAATGAGCACTGAACCATGCTTCTTCTGGTTTCTCTTTCTCTGCATCTCCGCAGTGGCAGAATCGAAGATGGACATGCCTGGCCACACGATACCCTTCAATTTGCTGTTGTCATTGGCGGCCATCTCTTGCTCAAAGTCGTCGTCCATCACGGACGGGAGAGAATCTCGCTGACGATGACCAGCACGGCGGAGTGGAGCACGGCGAGGCAGGGGATCGAAGGTGCCGTCATCGCTGTAGTCACTGTCGAGACTCTCTTGCTTGATGGGCGAGTTGAAGAGCGAGGCATCGGGCGCCCAGTTGTGCAATGGTGGTGCAAGGCCACTCCCACGGCTGTAGAAAGAATCGAGGGCGTAGCCATTGGAAGGCGTGACGGAGCGAGAAACATGAGATTGTCTGTGCCTGTTGTGGTTGTTCAGTGCTGGGTCGACATGCTGAATGCTGTCCCGCATCCGGGGCTGTCGGCGATGGGTGTTGCTCGGCACCGGCGTGCTCCGTGTTGATGTGGCTGGAAGAAGAAGGATGTCAACATCAATACATCAACAACACAACAGATGTTGTGAGGCAAACTCACAAGCGGAGGTTCTCCGTGAAGCACTGCCGCTGCCTGAGCCGTGTTTCTTCTCCTTCTGGCTCATCCTCTCTTGCATCATGTCTTGCAGATTCCAGTCCTCGTACCATTCATCATAGTCGTCGATGATCTTTCTGGCCTCCTCATCCTGATTGACCTTGACCTTCATCCTGAAGTAATTGCTCAGGTGGCCTTTGCTTGAGATATGGGTGAGAAGATGGCTCACATCGGAAAAGTCTGGCTTCTTCGGGCAGACATTGCAATGCAAAGGTATGTTGGTGGTGACATTTCGCAGGCTGTTCATGACAGGCTAGACGTGAAGCTGTACGAGGGTGTGCAGTGCGGCGTGGGCGTCGGTGCGTGGTTTGTCGGCAGATGCTGGCAGGTTCTCACGGCGTGTGATCTCGATGGTGGTGGCCGTATTTGCACAGTGGGAACGGCTGAAGGAGTGTGATGGAGAGTGCCTGGAGCAAAGCGGAGAGCAATCCAACGAAAGCACGAACAAACCAAGGAGTGTATGAGTGGCGGAAAGAGGAGGTGATGGTGAGAGGGACGGGAGGATGAAGGTGGAGAGTATTCGAAGGAGTCCGGGAGATGAAGGGAGGACGCCTGTTGACGCTGGCGGTTGCTGTTTCTTGCTGAAGGAGAGCACTGCGATGGAAGCAGCAGAGGAAGTGCCAGTGAGGAGAAAGAGAGAGAGAAGAGCTAAGAGTTCTCATGCCAGGTGCGAGTCCATGTGTTGTGAAATCCCGAACGTCCTGCCAAGCCCGACTTGAAGGCTGCCGTTCGGCTTCACTTTGGCATCGCGACCGTGCTCGGCCCGTGAGGAGGACGCGATGAGAGTGTTTCGATAGCAGAATGATACGTTAGAATACTTACGATTTACTGCCACTTGTTGATGCAATATGCATGCAGTTCACCTGTTGAAGACTTACAGATCCAATATATATGGACTGCTTGTGATGAGCATATGTATCCCGCAACGCAGCTCAGCGAAACGTGCGGGACAATTGTCAAGCAGCTCAAGTGAGATATCTCTTCCTCTCCTCTCGCATTGTAGCCCGGCCTCATTGGCATGCTCAGCACGAGGAATTAGATTGCGAGAGGCTCCATCCACCGCCCTTTGGCAATTCCAACTCTTCTCGAAGCGCACGAAGCGCAACGCTACGACTTGACATGTAGCTCACAGTGAGTGAGCGCTGGCCACACCAAATCTGATGCGACCGCTCATTCTGTTAGATACGCTCCTCTCCATCGACACTCACCGTCCAAGCACTTTGTCGGTAATGTGTTTCGGCATGCAGCTGCACATGAAGTCAGTCAAGGTTTGCGTCAGTGAAAGACAATCTGGATCAACCAGACTACCAGACTAGGTCTTCAAGGACCGCCCAACTTACTAAGCTGGATCCACCTCAGGCAACCCGGGATAACCCAACAAGCTCAAACCAGCGGTGCCAAAGCATGTATGAAAGACATCGACCATGTCTCCCGGCCGGTCTGCAATCCCACCATGATCAGGGTCCTGACATTGCAGGATGAAGGTGGTGAGCTTCTCCTTGTCGATCCAGTGTAGTCGTCCGATCAATGCAAGGCCGGTAAGAACCCACCAGCTGTAGCAAACGTCGACCAATTTCTCGGGACGGCCATTGAGACCACCACTGGGCAACTGACGTTCACTCAGCCATGCGGCGAGTCTGTCCTTGCCATCTTCGCCTAAGTATGAATCGAGCTCTCCTGCTATCGCCAGTGCGCTCACGCAGGTGAAGACCTGTCCAGAATGAGACTCCGCTCCCGGTGCCACTCCAAATCCACCATCCGAGTTCTGGCATGACTTGATATAGTTGGTCGCGGCAGTCACATCTATCAGTGGCGGTATGTCGGATCGCTGAGCCGGCAGCAAGTTCAGCAGCGATAGCGCATTGAGTGCTGCATACAAGAAGCGTGTGTCCGTTTCTCCCCAACAGTCTCCCGCGAATGTTCCATTTGGTTGCTGTAGCCCTGCGAGGTATCTGGCAACCTTCATCTTGCCGTCCGTGACTCTGTTCTCCAGCTCATCAAACGCATCGAGCATCGCCAAGACCTGCACAGAGGACACAGTATAGAGGAGGTGTGCGTCGTGACCAGGCGCTGCGCCGAAGCCGCCGTTGTCGTGAAGACAGTCGAAGACAAAATCGAGGAGGCCTTCTCGTGGCAGCGCATCGGGTTGCCCGAGTAGATGGAGGGATACAAGACCCCAGTAGATACCGCTGATTCGCAGGTGTTCGGTAAGGTGGTATTCGAGTTCGTCTTTGCGCTACTACGTCGTCAGTGTCAGCTTTGGCAGCGTACATGACATGGAACACGAATCTTACAGTGTCCAAGCTCTGAATATATGCCACATGCTTCTCTGTCACCAATTGAAGCTCACTCGGAAGCTGGCCTGGGCCATCTTTACTGCCGCCGCCACCTCCACGACCAGGCCCTGCAGCGAGCGACATGGCTGATCAACGTTTTGGGCAAATGCGCTGACTTCGCTGCCGAAGAGTCGGAGTGTTCCAGCCGCTGTGCCTGACTCTGCTGGATTTGGACGGCGATCAGAGGTCGAGCGTAGGCAGGGACCGCAAAGGACAGTCGCGAGTCAAGCCGATTCGTCCCGATGTGCAGATGTTCCGATGCACACGAGAAACACCGAGCACTTCAGGCTCTGGTGACGCCCTTCTGCCTTTTCGCTGTGGGAATTGATGGAGGTGCGGTCGGTCAGCCTGTGTAGTACGTGTCTCGGAACGGCGATGGAGAAGTATTCCAAGTACGTCCGGATGAAACAGTCAGCTCGAGCTGGACGATGCACATCCGCCGACTTGGCGCGCAGGATGATGTCGGGCGTCTTCTGCGAACGTTCGCTTGTTTGCTAAGCGGAGACCCGGGATTGGTGCAGACCAGATGCAATGATCCACAGAGACACATACTCGTTACAGCGCACTCTTTCACACACACAAGCATTCATTTTCATTGATTTACTATTGTCGGCGTGTGCACGTTCACGTGAGTAGGTAGCGAAGCGTCCAAGCGCGGCCGCATGGACGATCATCAATAGATCTCCTCCCCTCCTCGTGGTGCCACGACTCAGGAGGAGCGATCAAACCTCGACGACATTCGACATTGGTCCCAAAACGAACAATCCACGACGACACTGGGGTTCTTTTTTGGCCAACACTATCCGTGGACGACTTCGCCAGGAACGCCCTCGTACCAAAGGCCGCCGCAGGACCCACTCAGGCCACCACTCCCCGCGACCCTGAACCATCCCTCACGTTTCCATCTACGACACCTCATACCCGCAACCACTCCTATACGCATTGTCCCCTTGCCTGGGCTGCTCGACGGTGCCGTCGCCTCACTCATTGCGCTTGTCGAGCGTCAGAGACCTCACACATCACCGCCGTCACGCCCTGTGTCCGCGCTGACGACTGGCATTCGGCTTCCACGATCAGCTTTACCGCCTGGTACACTTCCGCTCCCGCCGGCACTTTATACAGCCGTACCGCTTGCTGGTGCGCCCATTGCTGCAGCGCTCTCTTTGTTTCGCATTGTTCGTTGCGCAATCTCCTGGTCCGGAACACTTTGTCCTCTGCCTCCAGGGCGTCGCCGTCGCAGCGCATCCGCCCGGCTTGCATTTCGCCTGTACCTGCCAGTCACCGGTGCCGTCGTTGTCTTGGATCCCGAAGTCTTGGGTCGCTGACCCATTGCAGCATTCAACCGGCCGTTGCAATTTCCACGCCTACAATAAATTAAACTTCTCCGCCATGCCTCGTCAATCCAAACCCGCCGAACTCACCATCCAGGCCAAAACTGTCCCGGAGACCAGCGCGACACTTCAAGGGGTCGACCTGGGCTCACTTGGCGGCGGCTTCGAACA
The DNA here is from genome assembly GCA_000983655.1 of Zymoseptoria brevis. Taxonomy (NCBI): domain Eukaryota; kingdom Fungi; phylum Ascomycota; class Dothideomycetes; order Mycosphaerellales; family Mycosphaerellaceae; genus Zymoseptoria; species Zymoseptoria brevis. The sequence continues at coordinate 43,375 of JYJE01006894.1, read as the reverse complement.
CGACATAGCAGCGGGCCTAACTCCGCTTCCCACCAAACAACCCACCCAACTGCAGTCTCCGCCCACATCGCCACGGCCAATCCACAGCAGTAATCGCGACACCAGCAGAAGTTTCCTCAGCAGCTTCAAGAGTCGACCAGCGCAGGGAGATCAGGAAAAAGACAATCGGCAAAGCAAGCAGAAAGAGGAAGAATACAGGCCGAACACGAGCAGTGTGTCGAAGATATACCATCTGAGGAACAATCCAGGGAGTACACCGTCATTGAGTCTGGTGGGGAGTGACGAGAATATGCGCAGGGAATCAGCGGACGGTGAGTACAATCCCGGGCAGTACGGCGTCATTGAGTGATGGTGTGATTCTCCTTCGCGCGTGTGAAAGGTGACACGCATGCGCGCGTGACTTCAGCAGCCTGGCGATCACATGCGGTACCATTCACCATTGTGCATTGCGTTGTCGACGGCGACACCTCCGCTTGGCAACAATGCCAGCCAAGCCATTCATTTTGTATTTGCACATCTTTCGGTGAACTTCTACTAATATCCTTTCTCGGTCAGGCGGCAGAGGAGGTACTCCTGATCAACGACCCTCCACGCAGCATCAGCCGAGCGACGAAAATACTGCCACGAAACGAAAGGACAAGTCTTTCCGCATAGGCATGACCCGCTCCAAGTCCATCTCACGACGAGACTCTCATTCCAAGTCGCAAAGCACTGGCAAAGACTCATTTGAAGGACAAGCGAACACAGCCTCAACGCAATCCGATTGGCCAGGGTCGGATTCCAGAATGAATGGCAAAGGCAAGGAGAAGGACAATCGTGGCAAGTCTGCAGAGCGCGCTACACCGGTACCGACCGACAGCGAGGAGAACCTCTCAACATCTTACCCGAGATACGGCAAGGAGCCGAAAGGTGGCTTCAAAGCAGGCAGCAAAAACGTCATGTCCAAGGCGAAGTCTGGAGGTGGCAGTTTTTTCAACCGCCTGGGAAAGATTGGTAGGAGCACAAGCAGTCACGAGAAAGATGTGCCGGACAACGAATATAGGATCAAGGTCATCAACCTGCCACTGGTGGAACAGACGCGCATCACTCGAATCAGCAAGCAGCTGTCAGGTTGTCGCGACAAGACAGAGTATTGGATGCCGAGCCTACCGTGGAGATGTATCGAGTGAGTGATGCTGGTGATTTACACGTTGGAAATGCGCCGCTGACCTTGCAATAGTTTCCTGAACACCAACGCTGAAGAAGAAGGGCTCTACCGCATCCCTGGCAGTGGACCCAAGGTCAAGCACTGGCAGCGTCGATTCGACAGTGAGCTGGATATTGATCTTCTATCCGAAGAAGTGACCGACACAAATGAGATCGCCAGCATGCTCAAGGCATGGCTGCGCGAGCTTCCCTCCGAAATGATGCCTGCCAGCTTGCAAAAGTCTTTGGCAGTCCAGCTTGAAAAGGAAAACCCAAACTACAAGAACGTCGGTCAACCGGCTTCACAACTCCTCCGCGACGCCCTTTCCGATCTCCCACCTTACAACTACTACCTCCTCTTCGCCATCACCTGCCACCTTTCTCTCCTTCTCACCAACAAGGAAGTCAACAAGATGGACCTCAACAACCTCGCCGTCTGCGTTGGTCCTTGTCTGAACCTCGAGCGCTGGCTATTCAATTATCTCGTAGGTGACTGGCGGCACTGCTGGCAAGGGTGCTATACCGAAAAAGACTACCTCAAAATCGAAGAGATGGTAGAAGCCGGCCTCGAACCTCCACACAACTCCCACCACGAATCTTACAAGACTCCCGAAGGCGAGGTCCGCGACGACAAATCCCTCACCCAGTCGATGTGGGCCGCCACCCTCGGCGATGATAAGTCCGCCACCAACCGCTCCGAGTGGGCAACCACCATCGGTGACTCCTCCGAGAACGTTTCAAACTCCGATTCCCGCGCATACAGTAATGGGGGTGGCAGTGTGCACACCACTTCTCACGACGATAGCCGCTCAATGACCAGCGGCGCCACTGGCAGCGGTCGGGCGAAGCAGCCGCAGACATATATGCCAGTCGGTGCTAAGCCGCACGCAAACAGCAGTCTCTCTTCGGCTGCGGAGCAGCGCCACGCAAAGGATGATGCAGTGATTGGCACAACTTCCAACGAGACCACTCCGAAGATTGGCCATGCCCGGAGTCGAAGTGACTTGCCCCCTGCACCTGTCAAATCGAATGGTGGTGGTCATGATGGCGAAGGTGCTGGTTTCTATGGGCGAGGATGAAGATGGTCAGAGTTGGTTGGCTGTTTGCTACGGCAGGAACTCTTGCTCTACCCTCTGGGACCGAAACTTGCGGCTCCGGCTTTCTCTGCACTGAGACCTGTTCGACGTCAATCTGGATATTCTTCCTACCGCCACCGGACACATCAAATGCGCTGCTGGAAAGTGCATGACTACTGCATATGCATGATTGGACGATCTATCGGTTTTGCGACTACATGGCTTCTTTACTCTCATCCCTCGATACCCTTGGAATTTCTGCACTTTTCTGCGACTACGCTGCCTTTTGTTTCGTTGCTCGATTCGCGTGGATTTGACTTCACGTCGAATGAAATTCTGTCCTCTGCAAGGTGGCTTTGCAGACACGCGGACAGATGTGGAAGAGTCTGGATCAGGACCTTCGGGTATCCTTTGCGCAGATTGGAAAGAATCACAAGGTCAACCGGCTGGAGGCCCTTCGACTTCGATGCTCAATCGAGCTTCCGAAAGACCTCCGGGACTGCATGATCCCGTTTCGAACGCATTCTTTGCGATGTCAGTTGAGCGCAAGATCGACGTGTCGGCGTGCGGAGGCTCAGGAGGTTTGCGTTGGATAATGTATGAGTAGCAATGATACGACAGACGACCGCATCTACTTCTTCTTCGAACTCATGGTGGCAGCGTGGCACATTCCAGCGAGGGAAGAGCGTTGTGGTTAGGTGTTACATGGGGCGGGAAACGAGTAAGAATCGACGGATGAAGCGATGCAGGGGACGAGAAAATCTCAAAGTGTTTCGTACGATTTTCTTACTTCGAACGTCAAGGTTTCTCTTCATTTTGGTACAATGGGCGCGAACAGCCATATGGAAGCGGTATGGCTTGTGGAGGAGAGATCGACCGGGTTGCCTTGAATCTGGATAAGCTGATCTGCTGACGTCTGCGGCAAGGTTTGACAATGTGTGTCTACTTTGAAGGGACGATCGGTCGAGACTCACAGCGAAGTCCTCACCCGTGAAGACGGGGCTGGAGGTTTTGCGGCCTGACTACCAGGAAGAGTGCCAGTTCGTCTTCAGGCATACCCTTATTCCTGCAAACGAGGCGAACGGTCGATACGAACTTTCGATGCCGTCCTCGCGGTCGGGGTTTTGAGCAATATCCCTGTATTGCAAAAGTGAGGGCACCCCGATGCGCTGACCTGCCGACTGCGCCTCTCATGGAAAAGCCACTCGAAGCCCTCTTCATGCGGTGATCGAAGATTCTTCGAGCTGACGTTGGCTCGAACAGGTCGGCAACCGGGTTCGAGGTCTGGCTACCAATCCTTGACTTGCCCATTGGACTTGCCGTTGGCGTGGTAGCGACGATGACACGCTCTCAGACCTTCACAGCCATGACGATCGGTCACTCTGATGACGGCGCCGCCGTGGCAGTCATCAGGGAGGTATAAATCTCGTCTGAATCCCGCCCTGTTCTGCTGTTTTCCCACTTCACTCTCATCCGCTGTTCATCTATCATTGCCAATTCCCGCACACACCTGCACTCGTACTCGCACTCAGCCCGCATCTAGCAGCTTCCACGCAGTGTCAACGTCGCCATGCTCGGCATCAAGGTCGTCCTGGCCCTCTCACCGCTCCTTACCGGTGTCCGCGGGCACCTGTGCTCTGCCGGACGATGTAAGCTTCAACAATGGCGATGCTAAGAAAAGGCTCGAAATCTGTGGCCGCCAGCCGGGGAGGGTCAACCCTATGGATCTCGGGTCTGCAGGAAAGCCAAGTATGAGACGTTAGAGAAGTGAGCTTCAACCTTCTCCACCGTCCGACCATGCATGCTAACACTTTATCTCTGGGAAGAGTTTACGACCACTGGCTTTGCGTACTTTTCAGAACCTTCTCCCTTCTCGTGCCTTTCGTCACCATTTGCGTCTGGCTACGCGACTAGGACCATTCTCTTTCATTTGCACTCACCTTCCCCTCCAGCTCCAGCCGTTCGCTAACATTGCATGTCTGGTAGGCATACAAAACTGATCTCCACGACCACGATAAGTGCTCGAATGATTACAACACATTCTACCAATCTGTCGACCAACCGACAATCGACAATCCGAACTACTTTTACGTCGAAAGTTGCAACACCACTACCGACCCCCCACAAAGCAACGGCGCATGGGTCTGTGAGTAGATCTCGGGCACACCATGAACAATACAGAGAATGACGAGGCCCACTGGAGGGCTTCTTTGCCTGCCTTGGCGAGAGAACGACATGCGGAGAACATGGACGGAGGGAAGACCGGTATTGGCAAGAGTGTATTGGTATTGAATTAATAGAAGGCTTGTCATTGCTGCTTGCATCGCATCGCACGCTCGTCCATCAAGATTTTGCGTCCTCCGTATCTAAGCCTGACTTTGAGCCTGCTTGGCCCCCCCGTTGGCCTCGTCGAAGTCACTCGAGAGTGAAACTTTGTCTGTATTTCTTGGAAGGAGGCGCGACTGAGGCGTGAAATGATGCTCCGGGTCGCAAGGACAGCTCAAAGCCTAGCTACTGGCCCAACAGAGTCCATGCCAAACACAATCCTTCTGTCCCACATCGCCTTGTCCTTCCAGCTTCGTTCACATTCGTACGAGTCGTGCAGGATCCATCTCGAAGCAATCTCGCTTGCACTTTCAGCGCCGTCCTGTAGAGCATCCTCTCCAAGCAAGATGGCACAGATCAACCACCCCAGATCCCGCCCCAGCTCCCGTCCTGCGATGGCCAGATCTTCGCGACCACTCTGCTCGATCGAGGTTCGTAGCCGGGACCAGTTCGGTCGGATCGCATCAGCCCAGAGTTGGGTCCTTGCTTGTTTACTCCACTTCTCCAGCACCGTCGAGACAACACCGTCGAGAGCATCAAGCACGACCTTGCCCGCCGACCCTTTCACAATTCGCACAAGATCATCCGCCATGATATTGGTAGTGCCCTCCCAGATGCTCAACACGTTGACGTCCCTGAACAACCGGGCCACGTTCAAGGCCACGTCTTCATTCTCCAGATATCCCACTCCTCCCAGACTCTCCATACACTCTGCCAGTCCAGCGATCGCAGCCTTTGCCGTCAGCATTTTCGCCAGCGGAGTGACAAGCCGCAATAGAGACTGCACGTCATCTTTCGGAGCCAGACATGAGGCTTCACAAGGCGAGTCCTGCCCTGCCGATCCTGCTCCTTGCTCTGATAATCCCAGCAAAGCCACAGCGTAGAACGTGAGATGCATCATAGCCCGATACTGCACATGCTGCTCCGCCATCGTCCTCACATGCGCAGGCGTATTCATCAGCAACTTCCCTCTCGCCTTGCGAACTCTCGCAAACGCCCGCGCGATACTGAGTCCTCTTCCCCACTGCGACACCGCACCAACAGCCGTGTGCACCCTCGTGATGTTCAGAATTGTACTGATTTCCTTGGTTCCTTGTCCAGACTTGCCGATTCGCCAGGCTTGCATGTCTTTGAGCACGAGTTCGGCGGTTGGAAGGGCACGAGTACCAAGCTTGTTCTTCAGACGCTGGATGCTGATGCCGTTGAACTCGGATTCGGTGGTGTTTGGGCGGATGCGTCTGGTTGGTGCAAAGAAAGCTGAAATCACGCCTGATGACTCCCTGGCTAGGAGGACAGTCAGGTTGGCATCGGTTGCGGAGGAGAACCATTTGAAGCCGGAGATTGAGTATGGACCGAGCTGGTCTCCATGTGCGTCGAGGGTTATAGGAGTATTCGCAGGAGCTAGAGTTGCATGAGTCTCGGTGTTTTGTACATCGCTTCCTCCAGGTCTTTCAGTCATCCATTGGCCGGAGGTCCATGCTTTCTCAACATCGCGGGAGACGAGTCGATCGTAAGCATTCCGGAAGATCTCCTTCTCGGTTTCGCCCAGCTCGGAGTTGCCCTTAGTCAGCTGCAGGAAGAGCAACCTCGCCGCTCCGTCCGTCATGGCACCAGGACATGTCGTGTACGCACAACTCGGTGTCCAGATGTGGACCTTCAGGAATTGATGCACTCGACTGTACTGAGCATTAGTCCGCTCATGACCGCACGCTACCATACCTTCTGCTTGGCCCATCGCTTGTAGATTCTGCCATCCTGCCGATGTTACCAGATCATCGATGCGGCGGCCCCAGGAGTCGTAGCTGCGAATGTAGGGAACGTTGCGTTCGGCATCGGCACACCAGTTGAGGACCTTTCTCGAGAGCACCACATTGCTGATATTGTTGAGGTCCGAGGAGATAGCATTTTGAGTTCTCGAAGGGAGATAGACTGCTATGCGGTCAGCATGAAGATCATCTTCACGGAGAGCGTACGGCCATACATCTAAACACTCTCTTGAGTGCCTCATCTTCTTCAAAGGCACTGCGCACGACAGGATTCTCCTGGAAGAAGCCTGTAGTCCCGCTGGCCGCAGTGAACGTCCGACTAGCCGATGCCATCGTGTTGCCCAGAAATGATCGTATATCGTTTCATGATGGAGAGATGTCTGCTTGTGGTTGAAACAGTGGAAGCGATTGTGCCTCGGACCGTGAAGGCGAGTAATCGGCAAGTTATGTTCTGTCTCAAAACGGCCTAAAGCGGGGATACCTTAACCAGACATCTCAGTACGGAGGGCTATAGCAGCGAAGTTCGGTTGCATCGCGGTGGATGCTGGAGGGAGAGCTTCATGTCGTCTGTGGCATCGTGACATGCCTTCACTGTTTGCAAGTGTGCTCTTATCCCAACGTACTACGACCAGACTACCAGCATCCATCTCTATTGCCAACGCCATCCTCTCTTCTCCACGGACATACATCACATCCGCGCCCCGATTCGACAACATGGCCAGCCAGGAAGCTCTCAAGAGACCAGCGGACTTTGTTGACTTTCTGAACGCCTCTCCCACCCGTACGAACCTCCGCGATGGATCGAGTGGCCAGGCGGACTGTGTTGCTGACTGCGTTGTACAGCTTTCCATGCCGTGCACTCTGCAAAGCTCCGCCTGGAGTATGTGCTTACAGACCTGAAATCAAATTCGCATACTGATAGCTGTGTAGGAAGGCCGGCTTCAGGCAGATAAAGGTAATCACAGCTCCGAGCATGCATAAGGACATCAAGGTGCTGACCATAGCATCCCTACGCAGGAACGCGACTCCTGGAACTCGACTCTCCAACCTGGCGGTAAATACTACCTCACTCGCAACACCAGCACGATCGTGGCCTTCGCCATCGGCAGCGCATGGAAGCCAGGCAATCCTGTGGGAATGGTCGGCGCCCACACTGACTCGCCATGTCTACGAATCAAACCGGTCTCGAAGCGATCAGCAGACGGCTTTCTTCAAGTCGGAGTGGAAACATACGGCGGAGGACTATGGCACACGTGGTTTGACCGAGACTTGGGCGTGGCAGGAAGAGTCATGGTGAAGGGAAAGGGAAAGGATAGCTTGGTGGAACAGAAGCTCGTCCGGATCAGTAAGCCAATCCTCAGGATACCGAATCTGGCGGTGCACTTTGGTGGATCTGAGCCATTTGAGTTCAACAAGGAGAATCAGCTGTTTCCGATCACTGGGCTGGTATCGGCGGAATTGAACAGGACTGGCAAGACGGCGGAGCAGAGCAGAACGGAGGAAAGCGAGAAGGAGAAGAATGCCGACTATGAACCGCTCAAGACGGCCACGCAAAGACACCACCCATACCTCATCTCGATGATTGCAAAGGAGGCCGGTGTGCAGCCGGATGATATACTCGACTTCGAACTGGTGCTCTTCGACACGCAGCCATCATGCATTGGAGGCTTGAATGACGAATTCGTTTTCTCCGCTCGTCTGGACAACTTAGGCATGACCTACTGCGCCGTGGAAGGTCTTATCCAATCTGTCGCTTCCACTTCCGCACTCAAGGACGATCCAACAATCCGCCTTATCGCCTGTTTCGACCACGAAGAGATTGGATCACAATCCGCTCAAGGTGCCGACTCCAACATGCTGCCCGCAGTCATCCGTCGCCTATCCTGTCTTCCCAGCTCCTCGACCGACAGCGAGAAGAGCTATGACAAAGTCTCTCACAGCGACGCCGGTGCCGACAATAGCACTGCGTACGAGCAGACTTTGTCCACCAGCTTTCTGATTAGCGCCGATATGGCCCACTCCGTGAACCCGAACTATGGCGCAAAGTACGAAAGCGAACACCGCCCTCATATGAACGAAGGAACCGTGATAAAGGTCAACGCCAACGTTCGCTACGCCACCAACGCGCCCGGAATAGTCCTTCTGCAGGAGTGCGCGAAGCGAGCGAAGCCATCTTCCTACCAACTCCCTGGAGCGAAGAGTTCTTCCGCTGGCGTCCCTCTTCAGCTATTCGTGGTGCGAAACGACTCCCGCTGCGGCAGTACGATTGGACCGATGCTCAGCGCTGCACTAGGTGCGAGGACGATTGATGTTGGAAACCCGCAGTTGGCGATGCATTCGATTCGGGAGACGTGCGGAGCGTACGACGCGGAGCATGGCGTGAATTTGTTCGACAGCTTTTTCGAGCACTTCGGAGAGTTGGAGGCAAAGATTATGGTTGACTGACTAGATGATGGTGAGAAGGCGAGGCTGTAGGTATGGGCGACAGCGAGCGGTCAGTGCTGATCGCGCAGGGGAGGATTGAGGACGCCCTTGACCGGGACATTCGCGATCAGAGCAGGGAGAGGAGCAGTACGAGCAGTATACAGATGCTTGGGATCCCGACCATCATTGAAGTTGTCGAACGAGTAGCTCCGTCTCACTGATGGGTCGTATCCATGCGTCTCGCACTTGCCACCGTCTTCGTCCGTCTGACAGGTCTCGTTTTGGGACAAGGTGAAACGAATGGCTGCGCCGACAGACAATGCAAATGCTGTACTGGGTATTACGATGTATGTCCTCGACGACTGCAGGCATGCCCTCCGCCAGACACATGCTGACCGGATATAGCGCGAACATACTGAGCCGTACCGAGAACGTGCACTTCGAGCGGGAGAATGGAGCTACGAGCAGTTGTTACAGGCATTCAGTACGGGCGTTTCACTGCTTCGTCTTTCTCACTCCTTCACCAGCCACATCAACAACAAGCTTTCCCACCACCCTTCCCGTCTTCTGCTTCTGGTACGCCGCTACGACCTCCTCCATCCCAAAGACCTGGTCAACCACAACCTTGACTTTCTGCTCAGCCACCCATTGGGCCAGCTTTTTCAACGTTTCGGCCTTCAAGTCCGCTGCGATTACCACAAACTTCCTTCGTCCGCCTCCCAAAAGTTTCGGCAGTAGCAATGCCCCAGCCGCAAACTTCGCAAACGACAGCGTCGGTCCACTTGCGACCTCAGCAAAGATCGCCTTCGGAGTCGTGTACTTGTGCATTTGGAAGTATAACTCCGGATCGCTGAACACATTGTCCACAACATGATCAAAAGGCTTCTCGGTGGCTTTCAGTTGCGCGAGAAGAGGAAGGGTGGTGTAATCGAGCACATTGTCGGCGCCGAGCGAGCGGCAGAGGGTAATGTTGCGGGTTGAGCAGGAGACTGTGACGTGCGCGCCGAGGATTTTGGCAATCTGGATGGCGAAGGTGCCTTGGAGAAGTCAGCCGGGATGGCGCAACGTGGTTGAGTCTATCTTACCGACGCCTCCGCTGCCGCCGTTGATGAGAACGCGGCTACCTGACGTGATGTATGGGACCTATTCACGAGATCGAATCAGCGCATGAACCGGCGACTAGACTTCAGTGCACTAACGAGAGCATCATGAGCGGTGACGGCGGCAACGGGAATGCCAGCAGCTTCGATTGGCGGCATGTCAAGCGGTAGATGGACAATACGCGAAGCGGGAGCAACACTGTAATCAGCGAGGGCTCCTCCGGCAAGAGGGTTGGTGCTGGCAGCGCCGAACACGAGATCACCAGCTTTGAAGTCTCGTGAATTGGCGGCCGGAGTGATGATGCGGCCAGCTATATCAAAACCCGGAGTCGCTGGCCTCTCCACCACGAATCTGCCGATGAAGGCTTCGGTAGGCTTGTAGTCGACCGGGTTGAGACTGACGGCGAGGACCTGGATGAGATGCCCTTCCTTGGTGGCTTCTGGGAGGGGTGCGTCCGAGTGGAGTTTGACGTTGTTCTCCAGCCACCATCAGTGGATGAATATTTCCACACTCGCATTTTCGCCGACGGTGGTATTGATCCCACTTGCATAGTGAAAATGTGGTGTTTTGCAGGTAAAGGGCTGTTGGTGTGGAGCTGTTCGATGTGCAGAAGGAGCACGATGAGGAGGCCACCTCATATCCTCTCTACAAGTAACATGATCTCTCGCGGACGAATTGTTGCTCCGCTATCACATTGATAATGCCCGAGCAGCAGCACAAGATAAATTCGCAGTCCGAACCGGATACGATCGAATGTGCGAAGGCCTGCATGTCAGTCCTGAAGGATCAGCCCCATGCGTCACGGTGATCATCTCGAGGTACACGGCAGACGTATCAAGCTTCATTCAAGAAGTGCTCCATGCACCACACAATGCTTGATTCAAGCCTCGAGACTATGGTCCATGCGAATGCCCGAAGTTCTGACCGATCTCTTTGCTTGTCTCCCTCATGATTCCAAGCAAATCCCATCCTCGGCGACCTGTCCTCCGTCTGTGAGGACGACACTCAAGACCTCATGTCTACCATTCTTATCCTCGGAGCGACCGGCGGCATTGGTCAGCATTTCCTCTTCCTCGCCCTAGAACAAGGCCATCGCATCCGAGCGATCGTTCGTACGCCGTCCAAGATCCCATCGTCTCTTCACAACAACCCCAATGTTTAGATAAGGTATACCAGGGGTCAATAACCGATGACCCTGTTCCGCACCTCGACGAACTACGTCGTCTGCATGCTCGGCGATACTACTTTGCAAGATGTCTCGAAAGTCCACGCGGGGTTTGTGAGAGATCAACTTGTGTATATGACCCTGATGTTCCGTAGTCGTCGGAGAGAGATCTTTGTTCAATCGAGGTCATCGTCAACAAAAACATGGCTGCTTCACTATACCCCGGCGATGACAGGACCTGTCTGGACGCTAGCTGTCGTCTTCTCGGACAAACTTGAAGCTCACTACCTCTTCGTAAAGCCTAGCACCAAGCAAAATGAAACTGAGAACAAAAGGATGGGTCTAAAGACTGCAATCGGCGAGGAACGATTGGCGGTGTGTACTATACGTGTTCCGTAGGTAGAGCTAACAGTGGATCTGACACGCTTATGTCAGAACCTACGCTTGCTTGAACGTCACTTCCAGGTTCTCTCTCTCCTCTCGATACCCTGCTTCACTGCTCGCATCGCATCGCTTGTCTAGACCCTCATCAATTGGTGAATTGAACGACCTCGCCCTCCTGCACCGGCCCTCGTGGGAGCCATCGGCCGCTTGCCTCATCGAATTCCTCCAACGGAGCATCGGCATCGGTGTCTCCGGTGTGAACGCGGCGAACCTTCTTGACGCGGCGTCTGACCGACGGCACTGGTCTCTCTTCGGCCTGGTTCGGGATCTTACGCTGCTTCGAGTCGAGGACGCTTGCTGTGTTGTCCTGAGTGTCGACTGGGTGGTTTGCAGCTTCTTGAACATCGCCCGCTCCTTCGACTCCAGCAGCTTCGCTCTCTTCGCCTAGTCCCACCTCTTGCGCTTCGTCGTCGTCGTACAGACCGGCCTTAGTGTGGGCAGCATGATCAGCTTTCGCCTTGACGAGCAAGTCGGCGGCCTCCTCGATAGTCTGGTTATCGATAACAACGCCTTGAAGTCTCGCGTCCTGTAGGAAGCGAACAGCAGCATGCGCGTAGTGGAGAAAGTTGGTGTGTGCACCAGACTATAACACGATGATTAGCAAGAGACGAAGAGTCGATGCGTTAGGGAACAAACCGCTTCGCGTCCAGCTGTGCTAAGGAGCATGTAGCATCGGGCGCGGATAATAACGGGAAGATCTGCGTTGCGAAGAAGGGACTCTGCTATACGGTCGCAGGCGGCGAAGTCGTCATCGAAGTAGCGGGTCATCATGGCATTGTACAAACCCTCGTACATGCGCGCTTTTTCGGAGAGTTCGTCGTCCATGGCTGCCGGTGTCGATGGAAGAGAAAGTGATGTTTTGGGGAGAGACGGGTGTGTTAAGTGGGACAAGTCTGGAAAGAGCGGGTTTGGCCTGAGGCGGCAGGCACGTTTTTGTTGTGTCACCAAACAAGACGGCCCGGGACATGCGGCCAGACGACGAGAATTTTCTTCGTCAAACGCAGCAAACGCCCTTCGCTGCTCGTCTCGTTGACATCCTTACCTGCTCCGTCTGATACCTAAGCATTACCCACCCGACACGCGCACGATGAGCTCCTCCAAGCGCCCACGAAAGGACGACGACGACAACGATGGCACCTACTCACCTCCTCCCGCCGCGAAGCTTCGCCGCATCAGCAGTCGTTCCTCGCAATTCGATTCGCAGCTGTCCGACGTTTCGGACAAACACAGCACTGCGAAGCGCACCCTTTCCAAGACGACTGTCCCAGTCCGTGGCGAATACTGGGACCGCAATCTCACCCAGCTCAGCAAGATTATGAAGCTTCTCAAAGACCTCAACATTGACGAGCGCTCGGTGCTTCGTGTCGATAGTCTCCTTGAGAAGACTCTTGACAGCTTTTTCGATGTCGATCTTCCTTCTGGCAAGGCCGCCGCGCAGCTTTGGGTAGCCCAGAAGAGTAAAGGTACGCAAGGTGGACTCCCTGTTCCGACTTTCACCAGCAAGGCGGTCAAGGATGGGCGCAAGAGATGGACGCTCGTGCTCAATGGACCCAACCGCTCCAAGATCAATCTCAACTTCACTGAAGACGACATTGTCGACTTCGAGAACATGGCTGTTCGCTTTCAGCTTGCAAATCTTCTGGAGCGTTTCTATAACGCATTTGCTTCTTACCACCCTGTTCCCACCACTTACACACTGCACGCCGACGTAGTCCAGATGGCGCTAGCTCGAGTTGACAGCCTCACGAAAGCTATCGCTACTCCATCGTGGACACCTGTCAAAGGCTCCGGTATAATCGAGAGTGCTCTTGGACACAAAACGGAGGAATGGCGATGGTGAATGTTCACTATGCGAAAAGTTCTGAATTTGTGTGAGAAGGCGAGGTATGATAGCACCAGTACAATGTTCGTTACAATCGAAGCCACAGCTCAAATAGAATCTCACCTTGACATCCCATACTACTCCCCCTCTCTGCACCACAATCGACGCCAGCCTCGTCCTTCCCTGCACCAATAAACCGAAGCATATCGCTCCGTCACGGTCGCGTTAGGTGGAGATTGCTGTCCTCTACACACTCTTAAGCAACCTCGCCCTGTCTGTCGCCTCGTTTCATGGTACAAAGCTATGCTCAGTCCAGGGTTGCTTGGTCGGATCCACAAACAAATCATTAGTAATATATAAATTGTGCTCAGTGGAAAAGCACCAACCATATTACAGCTTGTCCGTTGTGGTCTAGGTAATTAAGGCGTTTCCATGTCACGACCTCACATGCTAATGCCGTCCAGTGGCTAGGATTTCTCGCTCTCAAGATTTGTCGTCTGTGGACCGAGGAGGCGTAAGCATACCTTCCCATCCTCATCATCTTGCGCAATTACTGACACTTCGCTAGCGGGGGTAAGCACACTTATGACTCTACAGTTCGCTACGACATTATCTAACGCCAGTCAAGTTCAATTCCCCGCAACGGAAATAATCAATATCTTTTTGCTGAATTCTAGGGAACTTCCCTAGGCGATGCTAATTTGACATGGCCATTGTCATGATCCGAATTGGGAAACGGCCGAATGCACGGCGGAATACGTAGCTCATTATACATGTTGACGCAGAAGAAAGAAATGGAAGGATTAATTCGAGGGACAGTCAGAAACACCGCAGTAATAATGCGCAAGCATCTACTTCGTCACCAACGTCGCACCTCGTACCTGATCATTCCTGTACGGCGTCCCCAAAGTTCCCGTCTTCAAATAACAATTCTTGTCGACCAACGCCACACTCTTGCAGTCTTTTGTGGTCGAACAAGAATCCAAACAAGTCTCGTACGTTACCGCCGCCACCATTGACGATGACCCACCCCTCCGATCCCAGCCGCACTCGATCCGATAGCGAGCACCATTCGAAGCCGTGTACACTGTGTCATCCCCAGCGGAACAGGATAGAGGGGATGGCGAGGAGAGCTTGGGCGTGATCAGTGTGCTGTTGACCTGGTACAATTGTAGTGCGCTGCCAGCGCCGCAGAAGACGGTCTTGTCGCCGGGGCAGACCATGGCACAGCTATCTTGCGAAAGAGGTTGGGCTTCCGAGTCGACCGCATCGCCCATCCAACACTCTTTTCCGTATTCCACGCCAAAGAAGTTGAACTGGCGGCGTTGAGCTTCACCTGCGCACATGTCGATTGTCATGAGAGTTTCGTTGGTGTAAATCTCTGTCAAGGCACGACCGTTGGGCTTCTCGCTGGTGCATCCCACTGAGTTGAAGATACCGGCGGTCGCCTGCACTGTGGGACGAGCTGATGTAGTCGTTGTCATCGTTGTCGTTGTCGTTGTCGCTTGTGAGTTGAGAGTCGTGGTCGCAGACAGACTGCTCGCGATCGTTGATGAGCTAGCGGAAAGGCTGGTCGTGGTCGTGGATGAGATCGTCGAAAGGTTGTCTGAACTTGTGGATGAGATCGGTGAGCGGGTGACAGAGGTAGTCACAGAAGAGGTTGCCGATAGGCTAGTGGACGCCGAAGCCGAGCTCGTGGGCGAGGCCGTTGAGGAAGGTTGCGCAGGAACAATTCGGGCGCCGAGGATCGCCTTGCTTGAGACTGAGCTGCCCAGCTTGTTCTTCAAATAGCATCCGGCTCCGAGCACAGAGAGGTTTATGCAGCCCAAAGTCTTAGCACAAGCGTCGATGCATGCATTGAGGTCGCCGGCATTGATATTCACGGATCCCATGTCATTTCCGGGATAATCTCGTCCACATTCCACGAGGAAGGTCTGCGAATTGGAGACGTAGATTTGCCCATCGGAGTCGGGGCATTTGAGAGGGCCCTGGACCAGGCTTGCGCTGGCGATTGCGCTGCTAGAAATTGTTGTTGAGCTCGACGAGATCAATCCGCCAGAGCTCGAGGACGAGGCGGCAGTTGTGGCGCTGGTGATTGTGTTGCTAGAAGTCGTTGTTAAGCTGGACGAGAACGATCCGACGGAAGTGGAGGAGGATGCTGCGGAGGTAGTTGTCGTCAAGCTGGAAGTTGTACTTGTCGCAGTGTTCACAATTCTCACACCTATGACACCACCAGGTACCGGACGACTCGTGTCGCTCTTCAAATAACATGCTTCCCCAGACAATACGGCACCAGCACAGCCACGGGTCGCTGAACAGGCATCCATGCACTGATTGATGTTGTTCGCATCGACACCCACGGCTTTGAGATCACCGCCCTGGTAATCGGTTCCGCAATCGACAGCGAAAGTCTTCTGGTTCGATGAGGCAGTCTGTCCGTTCGAATCTGGGCAAGCCAATGGAGTTGATGCCGGTGTGACGCTGCTGGATACTGTAGAAATGGTTGCGGTCGAGCTGGCGTCTAGCGTCGAACTGTCGGATGTTGTCGAACTTCCGACTGTTGTCGAGCCTGTGGTTGTACTGGTTGTAGGAGTAATCACCATCCTCGCAGCCGCTAGTCCGCCTCCACTCACCGGCTTGCTTGTATCGCTCTTGAGATAGCATGCCGCGCCAGATAACACGGCACCCGAGCAGCCACGGGTCGAAGCGCAGGCGTCAATGCACTGGTTCAGGTTGCCAGGCTCGACGCCCACGCCTTGAAGGTCACCGCCCTGGTAATCGATTCCACAGTCGACGACGAACGTCTCCTGATTCGAGACGTACGTTTGTCCCGCCGAGTCTGGACACACCAATGGAGTCGGCAACGGCGTAGCGCTAGCGATCACATCGGTTGATGCGGTCGCAGTAGAAGACGGGTCGTATCCCAGCTGGTATACTTGCATGAGAGACGGTCCACCACACACGACGCTGTTGTTGCCTTTGCAATTGAAATTGCAAGAATCATCTGTCGTCTGGGTCGAAGTTCGCGCAATGTTCGAGCCACAATAACATTCCGAAGCATACTGAAGACCAAAGAGTGGGTAGCCGGCGCAGAAATCCCTGCAGTTGTCGACAGTCTGATTCACACTGTTCTGGACTTTCGCGCTGAAAGTCCTGCCATTGGTCTCCTGATAGCAACCAGCAAAAGTGTATTGGCCACTCGTCTTGGGCAGGGCTACTGGAGGTCCCTGGAGGATTCCATCCCACTTAGTAGTGTCTGCGAACAGGGAAATCATGTTCTGATCGTGTGGCTCGGGGCCATTCCCACCGCAGCTATGGCTAGAATCGCCGGAGCAGCGAAGATTGCAATCCTCTTCATTTGCGCGCATTGCTGGCAGAGCGTTGCCACACCAGCACTCGGTCTGTGCGATGGTCGCAGTGAACGTGTAACCAGCTTCCGAGCAGGTGTTGATGCATCTTCCGGCTGTGTTGTTGGTGTTGTCGACGTACATAAGGGAAGCCATTTGCCTGTTGGGATTGAACGTGTCACGGTAGCAGCCAATGTAGCTACTCATAGCGGTTCCATTGGAGAACAAGGGGCCGACTTGGGGCGAAACACCGTTGCAGACGAACCCAAGGATGACTGCGCCTTGTTCGTTGTTCGTGTTGATCCTCCATGCGGCTGAGGCTGCGGTACTGGCCGTGTTGAGTTGGCTATCTGGGGGTGCGCAGTACAGAGTGGCATTGGCAGACTGCCCAGCGGCAATCTGCGTACCCTCTGCGAGATCGATACTGTTCGAAGCACGAAGGTAGCCAGGAACGCTGAAAGGCGGCTTCGATACTGTCAGTCCCAGTGGTGAGGCGGATGAAGATCCATTGTTCGTTATTCGCAGCGTAAGGGTTCGCACTGCGCCCGGAGCGACGTTGCCGAAAGAGAAGTTCTGACCTGGGACGTAAGCATCCCAACCTGAGCCATCAGCTCTTTCGAACTCGAAAAGTGCTGCAGGTGAGCTGCCAGCCGTGCCGAATACGTCCAAGATTTTGGTCCCTCCGCTGGTAGACACCTTCAAGAATACAGCATGGTTTCCAGCCGCGGGAGGGTTGTAGACGACACCCACAGGCTGTCGAGTGTTCGCATCGATTGAGCTTGGAAGGTTAGAGAACGTGAACTGAGCGACCTGAGAGCTGCCGTCCGAGGTAGTATTAGGCGTGACCCATGGACCCGTCTCGGAAACGACTGAGTACAAGACGCTGCTGATATTCAATGCAGCGTCACCGTCGTTATTCCAGAATACGCTTTTCGACACTGCTCCAGCACCCATGGTTGTGTTGAAAGATAGCGTGATGGGCTGAATGTTGAACAGAGCCACGGTAGAACTCGCGGTGCCCGTCAGCGTGACTGGAGTCCGACTCGACGACCCTGCGGCTGCATTCGTGGTGTTGACGACAATGTCGCTGGAGAGGAATCCAACTTGTGCAGGAGCGAATTTCGCCTGGAACTGGAACGACTTTCCGGCTGCAAGAGTCAGCGGCAGTGTCGGGAGGCCTGATGCGACGAAGTTTGGCTTTCCCGTGAGATTGAAGCTCGTCACGGATGTAGCGACGTTCGCAGTACAGTTGACCGTTATTGGGGCAGACGTGCTGTTGAGGGCGGTTCGTGGGAATGTGACAGGTGACGTGCAGTTGAGTGGAAGGTTGACCGGTGCACCAAATGCCCACAGAGCACCCGTTGCAGCAACATAGGCCTTTCCATCGCCGAACACCGGGTGCGCGAACTTGCCGGGTCCGTCGATGTTGAAGCTCTTAATCAACTTCAATGGGCTTCCGTCACTTGGAGGCGTGGCATCGTAGATACGGAGGTTCAGACCCTCAACGTCTGTCGTCCAATATAGTCCGGTGCCCTCCTGGCCATTCAGCGATGTCGTAGTGCCGTGGCCCACTCCAAGAGCCTGAGCATTTTTCTCAGCAGCCGTGGCGACCTCGGCAAATGTTGCGTCGCCGTTTGAATTGCAGTTGAATTGGAACACTCGAGTCTTGTAGTTGATGACGTTGACGTAGATGTAACCCCCTAGCGGCTGAACGCCAGCGCCGGAGTAGACCGAATTCTCGTGTTGGAAGACCTGGATGGCGGCATCTAGTCGATTTGCTCCCATTTGATATCCTCCCAGGTTGTCGACGTTGAGCCAATATGTTTTACCGGATTTGCCAGTGACCATTCCTATGCGACGACTGTTGGGGCACGAGAAGGACGACGGAAGGAGTTGAAAAGGAGTCGTGCCGAGGTCCTTGTCCGCGCCGTCAAGCTGTGTCTTCTCCCAGGGCATGAAGAAATCGACCGGCTGGATGGTACCGTCTCCATTGACCCTCATATTCACCACTGCCTCTTCAAGGGCGGTTGGCGGGGTACGGCCTCCCACGGGGTTACCATTTGCAGGAAGTTGGTTGGCGTAGCCGTTGCCCGTGGAAAAGTACATGGAGCCGCCATCGTACGCGAGGCCACCTCCACTCATCCAGACACCGCCTCCGGGAACACTATTTGCTTCTGGGCCGCCCCTGAGCATGCAGTCAGTATTGTGATGGCTGGGGTCAAGCTCGCAACTTTGGGACTTACTCCATGGCGAAAGCCTCTACGATAGCGCCGGACGTCTTGTCAAAGCCAATGATAGCACCGGTGTAGTTGTACCTTGACAAAGGGTCAGCGATAAATGAGGTGCGGATGGCATGAGGCAGTTTAGACGCGAAGGCATAGCCCGAGAGACAATCTCGGACCACTGCAGGCCTTCTCCCCTTAGATTTCCTTACTGAATACAGTGCGATGCCCAGCCTGTATAGATGAAGTTTCCCACCTGGAGCAACGCGGGTCTTTGATGCTGGTCGCCGGCAACGAGCTGGCGTCGAGGATTGTTGCGAAAGGTCGTGCCGCCGATCGATACCGGAAAATTGAGTGCTTCAGAAAGATCGGAGGTATTGATGGCGTGGAAGTAGTAGCGACCATTTGCACGGCCTGGAGAGGATCTGGGCCCGAAGGTCGTGCCTTGGAACTGCCAAGTGCGTTAGGTTGGCGTCTAGACTGCAGGCGTAGGAGTAACTCACTTGGTCCGAGTATGTCTTCGACGTCAGATACCAGATACCCGAAGATGGATCGATAACTCCAGTGCCAGTCACTCCAATAGCTGGGGCAATGTCGTTACAATCTAGCACTCACAGTCAGTGCTATCCGCAAGGAACTTCCAGATAGTCGTCAGTGGTCAACTCACTTCCCAGATCTGCGGCCAGGAAAGGCACACCGAGATTCCGCGATGTGACTATTTGACCAGTTTTGGCGTTGATCTTGTAAAGATTGTTTTGCGTCGTGGCAATATAGACATATTGAACGCCATCGCCAGTGGTATATACCAGCGGTTGCGACAAGACTTGTTCCGGTCCGATGCCGCCGAAGTTGCCTGGTAGTTTTGCCGTCCAGATGTTGCCAAATTCGCTGCCTGCAATAATACGCGGGTCGAGATTGTGATTCGTCTCATAGCCAGCTCGAGAATTGTCACCTCCCCAGGTGATTGTGTCTGTAGATCCAAGACCGAAAGATGACCTGGGTAAAGAGAAGGATGCCAGGCACGCTGCCAGGGAAGAGAGGAGAGATCGTCTCATGGTCGAGCTGTGCGAACGACTTCCTCCTGAGCTGATAGTTAGGCAACAGAGCGATGGTCTCCCCAAGATTGGAGCAGATGCAGCGACCTAGATGGATTTCCAATACGGCATATCGTGTAGTCTAACCCACCCAGGAGGCACCGCTGGGTAGACTGGCTGCCACACGAACGCCATGACGACTTGATCTGATGAGAGGCCAGACGCCCCTCTAGCCCGAATGAGTTGTCGCATGGTCGGAGTCGCCGGTGAGCATGTGGTGGTCCACGCCCCGCGGTCCTCAACGGAGCACGAGCTGGTGTCAGTAGTGGAAAGCCTTGCGAATTCGTGCCATGTAGGTTTTAATGGCGTGCAATGGCGGCAGTAGAACTCGCGAAGACGCATATGTCTCGGTAGCTTGGCAACGTGGGAAGGCAAGCGCTTGCGTCGAATTGGGAGTCTTGGGAGATGGTTCAACCGATGGTACAGGGCTCGGTGGCTTGCGCCTTGTCCAGTCAAGGCTAGGAGGTACCGAGCTATGCAAAGAGACCCACGCAACGACGAGGCTGCCAAGTGGGTCGTAAACGAGCGCTTCCCTATCTTATTCAGACGATGCGCGACCACGTTGTAGTTGGGCCCCGTGCCAGGGTTCAGTGTCTCTGGGGTCATGCCACGGCTTCTCATACATACCTCCTACTCGAGCCGTAGAAAGGCTTGAGTCGACCCCAACGGTCGCCGGACAAACCTCACAACCTTCGCTACCTTAGTGTGGCTGTCAAAGCTGCATAGCGAGATTGCGGTTGCCCTAATAACTTTGCGCGCTAGGAAGACACCAAGGTGATGAACATGCGCGGGAAATCGAGATCCAGATTCCAGAAGCCTTTCGATAGCGGGCTTGAGTTGCCTCGGCTAGGATTGCTTACAGATGGACGAAGCTTATTCGTCTCAGCTATTTGTCTCGGGTTATACAGAGCTAGCTGAGCACTGCAAGCTTGACCTCAAGCTCTCTCGTGCTTGAGGTACAGCAAGGAAAAGGTTCAGCGACGTGAAATAAGTCGAGATTTCCATATCGCAGAGACGGGAGCTGGGAGGGCGGAGTCCCTGACTAAGCATTGTCTGCCTCAGGCAACAGCAGAAAGAGAATACCGCAACTCCAGCGACGACGATAATGATAGCGGTGATGACGGCTTTGAAGATATGCCTTTCTCCGACAATGAGCTCGCTGAAGCCGAAGACCACGCACGCCGTGACGACGGGCCGGCCGATGGCGACTGCGGGCAGTCAAGCGAGCGGAGTTCCGAGAGTTGCCAGCAGTGTGCCAGCAGGTGTACGATATATACAAACGCAATGGCTGGCCACACGAGGATTTTGACGTCGAACGCTGCCGACCGGAGCTGTTTGATCTCCAAGCGGAGGAGAGAGACAGAGTAAGAGCTAAAGTCAAGCCCAGCCGCCCGTCGATGATGAGGGAGGAATGGTGCGAAGAGCGGCGCCAGCTGATGAAGCAGAAGGTGCTAGCCGAGGGAAAGGTTTAGGATGAAGCAAAGGAGGTGTCGCGATCGGCAGAGGAGTGGTGGTAAGAATATCAACACGAGATCCGGCAGAGGCAAGTTGAGTAGCTTTTGCACGAGCAAGAAAGCGAGCATTGAATTCACACACATGGGGTTTCTCATTATGGATGGTTATCGTTTGCCTAATATCCTTGATGATCCCACAGACAGGAGCAATCTCTATGCCGTCTTGGACCCAGAGTCAACGCCATCGTCGTCGACAAGTCCGAAATCTCGAGTGTACAGTTGCTGACAGAGCATGGGTCTGCCAAATCCAGATGTGCTCGTCTGTCTGAAGTAGTTGATGTTATTGCAATTTCCATTGGCGGCGCAGAGATTCCCGCACTGCTGCACGGTGGCCGTCAATTGCTCGTTGATTACGGCATTGTTGTTGCCTCCATTGCCGATGGTGGCGTATCTTTGATTGCACGTGATATCGATTTTGTTCATGTTCCCCGTGGAACTGCCCGGTCTACCATTCTGGCAGACGAACATTTCCGGCCGGCATGAGTAGGTTCCAGGCGTGCCTGGTGTGCACACGTTGCCACTCTCTGCGCAGCACGTCTCGGACAAGACTGTGCTGTCCGGCACGCATGTGGCGTCGGTGCGGAGTTGACACAAAGCTGGACGGCATGCATAGTTATTGGGTGTTGTTTCCTGGCATGTATTGCCGCTGCTCACGCAGCACGTCTCCGAGAAGATGGCAGTGTTCGGCACGCAGATGGCGTCAATCTGGCTTTTGCAGACGGTAGGCATTGCCGGGCGGCAGAAGTAGGTGTTTGGCGGGCCTTCTTGGCATGTGTTGCCACTGTTTTCGCAGCAGGTCTCAGAAGGCTCCGAGCTATTCGGCGCGCAGGTATCGTCGACCTTAGTCTTGCAGTCACCCGGGCGGCACCTATAGACATTAGGCTCTGCCTCAACGCACGTAGTGCCAGCGCAGCAGGTTTGGGAGATATCTAGGCTGTTTCGCTGGCACAAGGCGTCGACTTGGGCGAGACATGTTCCTGCCGGAGCGCTTGTTGTAGTGGTCGTGCTAGTTGTAGTGGTCGTGCTAGTGGTAGTGCCGTCCGTTGCGGCTGAGCTACTGGTGGTAGTACTCGTGCTCGAGCTGCTTGTGGTACTGGCCGAAGTGCTGACCGAAGTGCTGGTCGACGTACTGGTCGAGATGCTTGCAGTTGTGCTGACCGACGTGCTGGCCGAAGTGCTGATAGAAGTGCTCGCGGAAGTGCTAGCCGAAGTACTGGTCGAAGTGCTTGCCGACGTACTGGCGGAAGTGCGCGCCGAAGTGCTAACGGACGTACTAGCCGTGGTAGAAAGTGTTGTGCGGGATGTGGTGCGAACACTCGTGGTCTGCGATGTAGACTGCGTAGTCGATTTTGTTGACGAACGTGTCGAGCTAGGAGTCGTATAAGGGGAAGCGACAATCTTCTTGGTCGTTGTCGAGCTCTTAGTGGTGGTAGAAGAGCATGCAGGGGTTACAGTCTTGGTGGTGTAGACCGTTGCCAGTGGCTTGTATGCCGTGATGGTGGACTGCGAAGAGATCCTGTCATCAGCTCGTGTTTTGTAAAAATGTGACACTCCGTGACCCTTGACTTACTGTCTGAGTCTGAACTTGGGGCTGATAATAGTGCCGGCAAGCCTTCTCGATAACATCGCACGAGTACTGCTTCTGGAGGTTGTATGGAACACCCTGTCGATTGCATTTGACTTCCCTTCGGGCTTCATCTGCGTCCCTGAGGTCGACCTTCGCCTCTCGCTTCCGGTGATAGGATGAAGGGGCTGTGGTGCAAGGCGCTTGCTTGGTGGTGCAGATCGTCGTGGTACTTCCGATCTTGTAGATGGCCTGGTTCACGGTGACGGTCCTGGTAGGGAAGAAGGTTTTACAGAAGTCATAGCCGCCGTAGTAGCGAATGTCTTGTTGACACTGATCGACAGCCGTGTTGCTGGCGCGAGCCTCCAGGTGGGCAACGGCCAAGCGGGGCAAGAGCGCAGCAGCGCCAACGAGAATTTGAGTGAGATGCATATTTGCTCGGGGCAGGTGAGAAGGAGGACATCATCTTGATAGGAAGCTCCCACAGCCCTATTGAAGTCCCAGTGCTCCCAATACTTCCCCTTTTGCTCTTGCGTGGGCTGATCGAGGAATCTGCCCATCATGCTTGCGACGTGTGGTGTACCGAGTCGTAGCTCTCGCTTGGGCAGACGATTTGAATCTCGTCAGGTGGAAGGGCGATGTTCCATGTGTCGTCCAAGCGATTGGTGCCTCTAGTGCAAACCCGCCGGCATCCTTCAATGGACTGATTAGGCTAACCGCGACTTGTTGGCGTTTCGCGGTGTCATTACTGGATGTGCCATGCACGCGGCATACGCTTGACATGCGGCTGCCGCATGGTGGCGATCTGACAGGAGATTGAATGTGGGGTGCAACCGAAATGACGGTCCTCCGTTTGGGTCGTATCTTCCCAAACTGCACAGAACAGATGGGTTCGTGAAGCGCGAGTTCGTGAGGCGTGGCTCGTGAAATGCCGAATCTTGCGCTGCTCTCATATCATGTCCTTGGCTCATGGCTTCGCGGAGTCGGGGAGGAGTCGAGGTGTAGAATTCGTGTAAACACTCTGCCTACAGATAGCGATTGCCGTACTCAGCTTTCAGGCTGCAGTACAGCAAAAAGCTTCATTCTTCAAGGTCCAACAGTCACCCATACTCGCGAATACCGAGCCCGATATCCGTTGACATAGGAGCGATGGTGGCTTGCGTTGCCAAGGTTCGTTGTATTGCGCCGAGCCAGTAAAGGCCGTATCCGGAGTTTGTGGCTTGTCGAGTTTCGCTTCCAGTCGCTCGCCATTCGTCTGAAAAAAGATCAACACAGTCTGCCATGATCACTACCCCCTGCGCTCACGAGCATTGGGAGATTCGCAAGGCCAACGACGCTGCAGCCTGCAGGTCCAGGACGCTAGAATTGGGCATCGAGCAACCACAGTTGAAAGCGGGAAGATTTAAGGTCTGGAGTGATGAGGCTTTGCTCGGTACCAGAGCATTGCAAGTCGGCTATGAAATATCAGGTCATGAAAGTTTCGACGTGGGAGAGCTCGGTGGCGAGGCGGCTGCGACTTGATCATGATCGTGAGGAAGCCTGTTGCGGACTGATACGACAATCTACAGAATGTCAGCTCAACAATCCTCAATTCGTAGCAAATTTGGCGTGAGACCGGTCAGAATATCTGTGCTGTTGACTTTGTTCGTTTTGTCGTCCATCCTGTGGTCGATGGAGCGGACGACAAGTTAGAGGTTTTGCAGGCAGGGACAATTCGCGTCATCCGCCGACAGGTAATGTCGTTTGCAGTGCCCCACGGCGCCTCTGCGGGCAAGTGCTCTCTCACGAGTCGCCCAAAAATCCACTTCGCCTCTCCTCCTGACGCCCGCGGGCCGTTCATTTGCACATGCCGTCGGCTTACATCCTCTCCCTCGCCCTCGGCGCTGCGCGGATGATGTTATCCACTCTCAACAACAATTCCGCCGCCTCACTCGCACTGCTCACAACCGCCTTCTTCAACTTGAACGCCTCCACCACACCCAACTCCCTCATATCCGCGATGCCACCACCCGGACGCATCAGATCCAGTCCACTGCTCGACATACCCGAGTAGATGGCCTTGCGCAGTCGTGCGACCAGATCCGCGGAATCGAGACCTGCATTGTCGGCGAGAATGGTAGGCAACTGACGGAGTGCTTTGGCGAAGGAGTCGACGGCGAGAGCTTTCTTTCCGGCGACATTCTGCGCGGCGTGGTCAACGGCTTTGGACATGAGCATTTCGGCGCAGCCGCCGCCGAGAGTGGTCATGGGTTCCTTGACGGTTTGGGAGAGGACGGCGAGGGCGTCGTGGAGAGAACGCTCGGCTTCATCGAGGAGTTGTTCTGAGGATCCGCGCAGGACGATTGTGCAGGCGCGGCCGGCGGCGACACCAGAGAAGCGGATGAGGTTGTCCTCACCGATGATGACCTCCTCGATCAGATCGCAGTGGCCGAGCTTGACATGTTCGGGGTGGTCGAATGTGGATGTAATCTCAGCACCGGTGACGAGAGCCAGGCGCTCAACACCATCAAAATCGGCGTGTTCGATGGATGCAATGCCCGCATCGGAGAAGAGTTGCTCGGGCCAGTTGTAGATGAGTTGTCGGTTGACAAAGCAATTGATGCCGTGTGCCTTGATCTTCTCCACCTTGGACTTCATCTTTTCGCGTTCGGCTTTCTCCAGCTCGGCGAGCTTGCCCGTGGACTCCACCTTGACTCTCGCGCCAAAGATCTTGACCTTGTCCGTGTCCATAGATGTGTTGGCGACGAGGATCTTCGCATTCTCAATCCGCTTGGGCTGTCCAGTGCCGAACTTCTTGTCCAGAATGAATCCCGGGTCGAGGTATGAGTCCGAGAGTTTTCCACCCGCCTTCTTGATGATCTGAATGTGTGTAAGATCTGTCGATCCGCGCATTCTCAACACCGCATCCGTAGCCAACTCCGAAAATTGATCTCTGTCTTGACTCAGCACTTTCGAACTGAGAGTTGTCTGCGCAATCGCAATCAAATCTTTCCTGAACAGCTCCGTGTTGTCACTGTGATCCACTGCACTCTCCGCCAATGCCTTCAATGCCGCCGCGCTCGCTATCCGGTATCCCTCGATGATGGTCTGTGGGTGAATTTTCTGGTTGACGAGAATTTCGGCTTCGCGGAGGAGTTCTGCCGCGAGCACGGCCACACTTGTTGTTCCATCTCCTACTTCATCGTCCTGCACTTTTGAGATGTTCACCAAGACCTTTGCCGCTGCGTTGTCCAATGCTACACTCTTGAGGATGGTCGCGCCGTCGTTTGTCACCATGATCTCGCCGGTCGAAGCACTTTGTAGGATCTGGAGGAGGTGTGAGTGAGGTGTTCTGGATGGAAGTCGAAGCTCTTCTGGCGCACCTTGTCTTGTCCCTTTGGTCCGAGAGTCGACTTCACCAGATCTCCGATCGCAATTGCACCGACGAATGCGCTGGAGTCCTGTCAGCATAAGTCCAGACATGCTCTCAATTCAGACAGCCCACCTAAGTCTCGCATTCTCGCCTCGCTCTTCTGTGCTGCCTTCTTGGAAAATTTGAGCCTGTAACTCGTTAGCATATGCGAGCACTGGTAGACATATGTGCTAGCTCACCATGATGGAAGAAGAGCAATGTAGAGTTGGTGGTGATATACTAGACGTTGACTTTCCATCTCGTTCGCGTTTGTGAAATCGCGTGGAGCTGGGTACTTTTTCAGTAGCGCCGGGATCAGCCGCTCAGGCACAACCTGGAACTCTTGAGCAGGGTTCAAGAACGAGTTGTCTCCTTTTCTGCAAAGTCAATCTGGAAGTGAATCACTGATGGACCTTTAATGGCTTTAAAGTAAGGTATCGTCATGTAATTCATGCATGCTGAGTATCTCTTCCCATCATCCCGCGATTATCTCTACTTCATCAAAATCTTTCCCTTGCCTCCGCCAGTAATCCAGTCATCCTTGATGATATCTGCCGCCTTCTCTGCAGCCGCATACACCGACGAAACAATGTTACCAGACACGTGGTTGGGGAACACACTCGCGTCCACACATCGCACGTTCTTCGTGCCCAGCACGACCAACTTGGTATCCGTCGCAGCACCCATGGCGACCGATCCGCAGACGTGGTACTCGGACATGCAGATGTCCCGGACGGCGGTGCGCATCTGCTCGGTGTCGGACATGTCGGCGGTTGCGGGTGGGTAGAGACGCTTAGAGATCTTGTCTGCGAGGTGGGGGGATTGTTCGACTTTTCCGAGCATCTTGAGGCCGGCGGCGAGGACGTCGACGTCGGCTTGGTGTTTGAGATAGCCTGGATCGACAGCGGGATGTTCGTTGGGGTCTATGGAACATCGTTAGCTTGTCATAAGTACGGGTTGATGAGGGCTGGACGCCTTACCGGAAGACTTGATGTGCACGCTTCCACGAGACAGAGGGTACTGCAAGCACATGGCGGCGGAGATGGCGTACGGGTCTTCGGGGTTGCTGGGCGCCGGAAACACCTTGGACTGGTTTTCAATACCCTCCTCCATACCGAAGTGGGAAGGAACCAACACGACCTGCAAGTTGGCCGACTTGTCGTCCTTCAAGTGCTCAATCGTGCGTTCGTACTGCTTCTTCTGGTATGTGCTCAAGCTGGGAAGATCGGCCTCAATCGACTTGATGATGCGGTCCTGCTCCTCCGCCGTGGCGAACATTTTGTACGGGAAGAAACCCTGCATGGTGCAGACGGAAGTGAGAGGGCCGCCGCCGGTCTCGGCAAGAGCCTTCTGTGCAGCCTCCATCACGGCTGGGTTGTGGATGGCTTCGAGCGTCATGTTGCCTGGCTTGACCTCCCAGCAGCCAATGGTGAGAACGTGATCCTGGAAGTTCTCGCCGACTTCCGGGTTGTTGATCAATGGCTCGACGCCCGCAGCGCGGAGGATCTCGGGGTTGCCGATTCCGGAAAGCTCGAGCAGTTGAGGGGACTGGATGGCACCAGCAGCCATGAGGCATTCCCTGCCGACCTTGACGGTGTGCTCCTCGCCGTTGTGGATGAAGCGGACGCCAGTCGCGGTGTCGCCCTTGAGCTCGATCTTCTGCACCATCGCCTCGGTGAGGACGTGCAAGTTCTTGCGGTGGGCGTTGGCAGCGAAGTAGCCCCGGGCAGCGTAACTGCGCATGCCCTTAGCCTCGCCGGAGCGAGCAACTAACCCGAGGGTGTTGTAGAAACCAATGTGGTCTCCGCTCCATGGGTCGACGGGCTTCTTGGACATGCCGGTGGCGTCGTCACAGGCCTTGATGAAGTCGTCTTCGATAGGAAGACGCCAGTCGTTGAAGGAGGTTCTCGCCGGACCGGAAGTGCCGTGATGCTCTCCCACAAAGGGCATGGTGGAGCGATCGGTAACGCTATCGTCGATGGGCTCGAGGGTTTGATGCTTGCGCATGTACTTCATCATCTCGTCGGAGTTCCAGCCTTCGTCGCCCGCGATGATGGCCCAGTCGTCGTAGTCCTGCTTTGAGCCGCGGACGTACATCATATAGTTGATTCTATCCAGACCTGTCAGTGTGGTTAGGGGAGCAGCATTGGAGTACGCTTACGCTGAACTGCCTCCAAGGGCCTTGCCGCGAGGGATGTGGTGGCGACGGCCGTGGTTGTGTTTCTGCAGTGAGTCAGTCTTGCTGTCCTGAAAATTGCCAGGTCGATCTCATATCTCACCTGAGGCTCAGTCATATGGCACCAATCGTATTCCGGGTTCATGAACATCCTGGCGCAGCGATCAGCATACAATTCGAACCGTTCCTCAGATCAAGGCAAGGGAAGGTGAAACACTCACTGCATGAACATCGCCGGCGAGTCGACCAGGAAGTCACCCAATCTGCTCTTCCCGGCCTCCAGCACACCGACTGTGATATCTTCATTCTCGGTCAAGCGAGCGGCGACCACCAATCCAGCAGTACCACCGCCAATGATCACATAGTCGTAGTCGTGGGCGAGGAAGGTGGCGGCGTCGTGGTGGAGAGCGGGGAGATTCGTGTAGTCCGGGCCAGCAGCCGCGGCCGAGGAGGAGGAGCCTTCGCCGTTGGACGACATGGTTGTGTGGTAAGGGTGTCGAAGGGATGTGAGGTCAAGAGTCGGCTGCAGGACGGACACCGAACGGAGGGAACGACAGGGGAGAGGTAATGAGGTGCAGCTGTGCTTCGCTTCTTATATGGACATCACATGAACTAAAGGACTCGACCGTTGGTTTGATGCAGGGTGCTCGAGCTAACAGGAAAGTCTGGAGTCTACCTAATTAGTGAAGGAACGACCCCACCTTGATGGTATGGAATTGAATCCGCACGGCCGTGGCGGTATTGATGCGTCGCTCTGGTTGGTCGCTCGGAGACAGGAAGGTGGCATGTTCTCGGGGAGCTCCAAATTTCGGGACGGCATGTGATCAGAAGACAATGCTGTTTCGAGATCTCTGGGGCAAGCAGAATGCCATCCCTCGGCTTGTTCATGTGAGAGCTGACTGGCAGCTGCTCAACAGGATTCCCATGTCGTTGCACCTGGCCCTGGCCCACCTCCTGGGCCGGCCTCGATCCGCGCAACGAGCCGGGAGCAAGTAGTCCTCCAGTAGAGTCTCGGACATGAGTATGAGGAGAAACACCCATGGCGCTGGATCGTCCGCCCCGCGCGGGTTTTGACCGCGAAAGCCGCTCAGAAGAGGCCTAGTCAAAGAACAGCTTCAGGAAAGCTCTGGAACTCGGGCGGTCGTACAGGAGGTAGGAGAGTCGACGCGTGCAAAGGAGTGCGGAACCAAGGACGAGATGGAGTTGCGGGGTAATGTCAAGATTCTGGAGACAAGGTTTGGTGGGGTGAGGGGCGCCGTCTGGACCGGAAGGGGGAAGTTGAAGCGGCTGAAAGATTGGATTGGAGGGACGCGAAAGTGCCAAGAGCTGTTTGCTCTCGAGTCAAGTTTTGAATGCCATCTTTTGCGCATGAGTCAGACACGACGATTCGAACCTGGAGACATCACCTTCGAGTGGAAGTGACATGCACCCAATACCGCCATTTCCGGACCACATGCAGCATGTCATCGTACCGTAATAATGTTAAAGGCCAGTCTATAAGGATGTGATTTCGGTCGAGGCCTGTACATGGCGATATCTTGCAAAAGCCAACAACACTCTGATGCATTCAAATTGGCAGCCCGAGGACAAAGGATCCATTGTCCTCGAGTTCGCGATTAGTAGACCAGTATATGGAAAACTTGTAGGAAGCACTCATTGGTATGCCGAATTCGTTCGTCGTTGATCCTCTGTCCTGCCTGCCGTTCCCCCGTGGGCCAATCCTGATAAATATAAAGAACGCCCATCACGAATACATCTCCGAGACTTTTTTTAGATGCCGTCCACTCGTTCAGGACCTCGTGGCGCATCGAGCGTCACACTCTGCCACAGCATCGCTATCCCTTCGGCGCTCCTCGATCGATACACCTCCGCCGTCTACCCTCAGCCATGCTCCTTCTATGACACCACCGCCGTCTTGGTCTTCTTGGCGACCGGCACCTCCGCCTCCGCGTCGGCCTGCTCATCCAACTCTCTCTTCTCCTTCTCGCCCTTCAACTCCGCCTCGGCCTTGGCGAATTTCTTCTGCTCCTCGGTGCTCATCTCCAACAGCGGCTTCTCCTTGTCCGCCGAGAGGTTGAAGTGGAACGTCTTGATGATGCTGTCCGCGTCGTCGATCGCAAGAGGACGCACGTCCGCCAACGCCTTGATCTTCAACGTCACGGACTTGATCTGAGCGTCAGTCATGTTGAATCCAAGCTGCTCCGCGCGAGACTTGATGGCGTTCCATCCGGTCAAGCGGCTAGCGAAGTGCACGTATCGGGACATGCCAAAGTCCTGTGGGTTGATGATCTCGTAGGTGGAGGGGTTGTTGAGAATGGCTTTGGCGTGGATGCCGGCCTTGTGGGTGAAGGCACAGAAACCGGTAATGGGGTTGTTGAAGGGGACGTTGATCTCGACGGCCTCAGCGACAAGGTCCTCAATCTCCTTGATCTTCTCCAGCTTGTATTTGCCCTTGACGTAGGCGGGGTTGGCGACAATCATGCGAGCCATGAGGCCGCCCAGAGGAGTGATGCCGTTGCGCTCACCAATACCGAGGACGGATGTGTCGATGTGGGTAGCTCCGGCTTCGAGGGCGCAGTAAGCGTTAGCGATGGCGCAGCCCGTATCGTCGTGAAAGTGAGTCTCGATGTCGCAGGAGACGACTCCGCGAAGGGTGCGGACGAGGTCGTAGACTTGGCGAGGAGTCGCGCATCTGTTGAACTGTTAGTCCGGGCGCAATCACACATCTTCAGCACGTTGCAACCCACCCGACCGTATCCGCGATACCCACACGGTTCACACCGACCTTGTCCACCGCGCTGTAGATGGTGAGGAGATCGACGAGATCACTTCGGAAAGAATCCTCCGAACTGAAGCGAATCTCCTTGCCCTGCGACTTGACATATTCGATCACCTCAATCGCCGTCTTCTTGATATATGTCATATCTTTTCCATGGCTGTGCTGCATGAGGTGACTGCTCGTGCCAATGACCACATCCACACCATCCACACCCGTCGCCACGGCCATCTTGGCGTCGCTCATGTTACATCTTACGTGCGTGAGGATCTTGGCCTTCAATCCGAGCTTGCAGATGGCCTCGCAGTCGAGACGGGACTGCTCGCTGGCGGCAGGTGAGGTCAACTCGATGTAGTCGACACCGAATTCGTCGAGAGCGCGGGCGATTTTGATCTTGGTTTCGGTGTCGAAGAAGGCATTGGCGAATTGCTCGCCCTCGCGGAGGGTCGACTCGATGATTTTGAAATTTGAGACGTTGCTGAGGAAGTCTTGCACGGGTGCGTAGGGGTTGGAGGACTGTGGGCGCGAGTCTTGGTTGGTCTTGATGGCTCTGGAAGGGAGGAGGAGAAGTCAGTGCTGTGAGGTCGTGCGGCGATGCTGAATGATGAGGCGAGCGGTGAAGTGAGAGATGGGCGGAACATACTGGTAGCCGTCGTGGGTGCCATTGGTGCCATTGACACCGTTGGAGTGGCCATTGGCGTGACCATTAGTGGCCGGAGCATCATCTGGAGTCGGGCACATGTTTGCGGTGTGAGTGTGTGAGGGTGCCGGTATCGGCTGGAGGTGGGAAAAAGTGTGACTGTCGCAGATTGAGGTGTGTAGAGGTGGTGTTGTGGTTGAGAGTGGAAGGAGGACAATTGTCGATATGATATATGGCAGCGAGGTCAAGGATGTTTGTGCGGGAGAGGAGTCAGAGGGGTGAGTCTTAATTGAGAGGATTGTGAGAGAAAGGCTTGTGCTCTCTGGTGTGCTGGAAGTGAGCGAGGTTCTCTTGGTGTCGGAAGCTGGAGTTCTCCGAGTGCGCTTTCGCTGATGACGACGGAGGAAATTGTGCGACAGCTCACTGGTGCGGGAGAGACACATGTCAATCCACCGCGGACTAAGGTAAGGTAAGGTATGCACCAATTATGCTTTTCGGAGTCAATGGCTGGATCGGGTATCTTTCTGTTGGAGGAAGTAACACTACATTTGTGAGAAACCGACTGTCCATTTGATGAACATGCCGTTCGAAAGTCGCCGCAATAGAGGACAGGATGCGAGAGCTCGACATGTATGTCACTCTCCGTGAGAACGATATTCTCAACATGTATGTGACTCTCCGTCAAGTCGATATTCTCAACATGCTGGAGACCGCGAACGACCAGTCGAGTAATGACGACGAGCGAAGGGAAACGAGAACACGAAGATGGCTCGACAAATCTATTTGGACTTGGAGATATGAAATTAGTTCACACAAGAATCATACAGTATCCTCCTCCATTCCGCCCTCGTTCGTTGCAAGTGAAACACACAACACGCAATTGAAAGTTGTCTGGAACGCGCCTCGCAATCGCGCTGTTCATTAGCATAAGATCCACCTATGGTTCTGCATACCTACACCCATTCTTCCATTTCAGTTCTTCTCCTCCTTCTCCTCCCTCCTCTCCCACTTCACTACTGCCGGCGACAGCGGCCGGCTGAACAAACTGCTGTAATCCGTACCCACCACCTTGTCGCTGCCATCCACATTGTAAAACTTGAAATCGCGAACCATCGTCGCTGTGATGGTCTGCAATTGTACGTACGCGAATTGCTCGCCGATACATCTGTGTCGTCCCGCACCAAAGGGTAAGTATGGCGACGCCGCGCCCTTGCTTACCAGCCCGTAACCGTAGTCTTCTTTCTCCTCGGCGATGCTGCCTAGGGCGGTCGTTGGGGACAGGTGCTTGTATTTCTCGGACGGGCTCTCGTCCCATCGATGCGGCTCCCAACGGAGGCAGTCGGGGAAGTGCTCGTCCATGCGGCTCGTTGTGCCCGGAGCGGCCAGAAGAGTGTGGGTGGTTGGAATGACGTATGGCGTACCTTCGATGGGCATGGGAGACTTGACCTTGCGCAGAATGGAGTGGATTGGAGCGTGAATACGAAGGGTTTCTTTGACGACTTGATTAAGGAGGGTGAGTTTCGAGAGGTTCGCGTATGTGAGATCCTTGATACTGCCGTCCGCGTTCACGCCGAGCATATCCTTTTGTTCCTGGAGAAGCTCGTCTTGAATATCGGGACGAGATGCCAGGCGGAGAGTGATCCAGGACGAGGTGGCAGACGAAGAGTGTTGGCCGGCCATGAGCAGCGCAATCATCATATGAGCAATCTCCTTGTCGGGAATGGCATTGCCGTTCTTGTATTTGCACCTAGAAGTCGAGGGTCAGCATCGTCTCCAGGGAGCAACTTGGGCCGCGTGGCCGTGGGACACGCGTGGCAACACTGCATCTGCACGCCTTCTGCTTGTGACTTTACTAACTGCATCAAGTTGTGGATCACTGATGGTACAAGACGTTAGCAAATGCTCGGCGATGTCATGGCCACTAACAGGCCAACTGCAAGACTCCGAGAGCTGGACGCCTCCTGTGCCTGACTTCACTTACTGTCTTCCTCATGTTCGCCCGTTTTGGACTCTCGTCTCTTCTGGATGATCGACATGTATGTCTCGGACATCTTCTTCTGCGCGTAATCGCGGCGTCGGTTCTGGGGAAGGGGCGCCCACGGAAGCATAAAGTTGATCGGTGTGAATCCCATATCGAGGTAGTGGTAGAGGTCCGCGAAAGACGAGTCGAAGCCCTCGCGGACTTCCTTTCCTTGCAATGATCGGCTGGCAGTATAGATTGTGAGTTCGGCGAGGGCTGGTGGAAGATCGATCGTGCCGCTTGTCGATGCGAACTTCTTGTGAGGGTTGTTGCGGTCGAAAAACTGGCGGGTCTCGGCGACGATCAAGGTCACGTAGGACTGGAGGGCGGAGGTTGTGAGGCCATACTTGACGAACTAAATGACCAGTCAATATGCTGCACTCTTGCCCGTATGTTCTCAATTCTCCGTACCTTCTTCTGCTCCATGAGCTTCGAATTGGGACAATCATAAACCACATCCTTGCCAAAAACAGGGGTGGTCAGAGGACTATATATCTCCTCGGCGTTGACGTCCTTCAATTTTCCGTTCAGAATAAAGTCATTGCCCCTGGTGCCCAAGCACACCGTCGTCTTCTTTCCCAGCAGGATAAATGTAAAGACATCTCCATACTTTTCTCGACAGGAGAAGAAGAAGTTGTACGGGTCGATGCCGTACGTGATGGTGCTTCCAATGAAGGGCACCCAGTGGAATACGAGTGGCGGATCGGACGACTTGCCACGGAAGAGAAGTTGTGAGAGGACATTGAGGAGGATGGCGAGCGTGCTGAAGGCGAGGAATCCGAGTCCGACAAGTTTCCAGAGGCTGGTCTGACCGAATTGCGCGTCGAAATGCGCGAGGACTTGCTGGAGGAGACCCATTGTGATGTCGTTGTTCCGGGAGAGATTGGCACAGAGGATGTTGTCGAGGGGAAGAAGATGTTGAGGTCGCGTTGTGGAAGTCGACCCTTCTTCCCCAGACCAAATTATCGTTCGATAAATCAATCGCCCTGTGCCAAACGGGCTTAGTTTAAGGCAAAATGCCTGAAGGTCCCGGCGGGCCCTGCTCCGCTCTCACACACGTGCACGTTGTTTCTTTCTTCCTCACCACTCACATCGCAGGAAATGTCATCCTTCTGTGGGACCACGCTCACGGCGCGTGGCAGCAGCGTGAGCAGCCTCAATCAAGAACAGCACAAGAATGTAGTCAAGCTCTCGCGTCGCCGACACATTGCAAAGACGACGGCCACGATATCTCATCACGAGGTTCATTGCCGAATCGTAAGCCGGGTGGATAAGTACTCCTCCATTTCTCTATACAACAGCTCTTTGCCTTTTCCATCACACACACTCAAGAAAAGTCTCTCCACTCACCAACAGCGACCATCACCATCATGCGCATTCCGTACGCCCCTACCGCGCCGGCGGATCCAACGCCGGAGAACAAGGCAATCTATGAACGAATTGAAGCCCGGCGCAAGCCTCGTCCTCTCATACCTCTCGATCTCGCTCTCCTGCATAATCCTGCCATTGCCGACGGCTACAATACTTTGATGGGCGCCATTCGGACCAACTCGTCCTTTCCGCTCGTCCTCGCCGAGCTCGCGATCTGCTACATAGCAGTCCTCAATACTGCCGTCTACGAATGGACGGCACACGCTCCAATCGCTTTGAACGCGGGTGCCTCCAGGCAACAGTTGAAGGCAGTGTTGAATGGCGATGTTATAAGCGAGGTGTTCAGCGAAGAGGAGAAGGACGTGTTGGCTTATACGTACCAGTCGACGAAGAACATCAACGTGGAGGATGATTTGTTCGGAAGATTGAAGGGGAGATATACGGATCAGCAGGTCATGGAGTTGAGCATTACGGTCGCGGGATACAACATGGTCAGCAGATTCCTGGTGTCGCTGGATGTCACGGAAAGTAATGGAAAGGAGATGAAGATGCCCGAGGAGAAGTAATGAGCAGATCTGGGAACCTATGAGCGAGTGCAAGGCTGTGGCCATGTTGCCACAAGACTGGAGATGCACTGAAGTCGAATGCTCGACGTTTCTACGTGACTGGCAATTGTCCATGACTAGGTATGTCCGGCAGCAGAATGGGAATATACCTCTCTCGAGCCCGACTAAGGAATGCTCAAACATGATCAATCTACGTTCTTTCAGTGCCACCCACTGAACTCATATACCCGAACACGTCGTTGACTTTGAAGACGTATGAGCTGGCTCGGCGAAGTGTCTTCGCCGCAGCAGTTCCAAGCATGTCTATCTCTAATCATTTTCCCCTTCAACTTTTGATTCCATCAGCCGTGAATTTCAAGCGAATGGAATTGCTGACTGCGAACACTGACTAGCGTCCGGTCAGCCCGAACCAATCGCGTACCTTGTTCGAAGTCCTCCACTACGCGAAGGCAGGCTCCATGAGAGTACGCAACATCGATCAGTGGCGTCGTCCGACTTGTGGTTGTCTAGACGGAATCTCTCAGGGACAACACCAACAAATAAGGGTTTGAACTCTCCTCAATCCCCGTCATCTTCACGACTCTTTCCATCGCCACGTCGCCTCCGACGGCCTCCCGGAACCTCGACATCATGAGATAGACGAAATCCATAATTTCAACAAACACTCAGCCATCAACATCAAGATGAGTGCTCCTGCACAGACGCCTGAGCAGCGTGAGCTGGCTCTGATAGGCAAAGTGGAGATGCGCATAGCACTGGCCGATACCGACACAAAATTGGAATCTCTTCTCAACACGTATCTGGCACCGGTCCTCCTCAAACTCGCCTCCGAGCACAACAGCGTACGACAGAAGGTCATCGCCATCTGCCAACATGTCAACACGCGCATCCAGCCACAATCGATTCAGCTCCCAGTCGCGGCGCTGGTCAAGCAATTCAAGGAGCAGAAGAACACGATGATCCGCCACTTCGATCTACTTTACATCCAGCAAGGTGTCGTGCGATTGTCAAAAGCATACAAGGCGGAGCTGTTGCCGGTGGTAGTCAGTGGAATCGCGCAGAGTGGAACCCAGATGGGCCAGATCTTCTACCTGTTTCTACGACTACTGGAATCGTTTCCACTTCCGCCACGAGGAAGCAAGGAGGATCTAGAGATGAGAACGAAGATGGATCTGTCTGAGGAGGATGCGACCTTCCTGTCAACGCAGCTCGGGAATTTCATGCTATTTGCTCTACAAAAAGGCGCGAGCAAAGTCTGTCCTGGCCTGACTCCTGATGAGTATTCATTCTTCGGTATGGATGGCAAGGAAGGTGCATGGAACCCTGCAGCAGGCGGGCTGAACCTTCTTCAAACAAAGATTCTCGCTGCAAAGTTGTTGGCCAGCGGGCTGTTTAACGACAGCGAGCGGTTCTTAGCAGCGTTGTTCGCCTCTGCAGATCCATCGTCTTCGATCAGCGACGTTGGTGATGACATGCTCAAGCGTGCAATGCCAGTGACTGACCTCGAAGATGAGACTTTGATACATCGATTGTTTCAGCTGTATTTCGGGGGCTCCTCTGGCACGAATGATGCACCTCGAGTGAAGGCTCCTTTGCGATTAAAGATTCTGGGCCTGCTGAACAAGTCCACGAGGAGCACGACTTTCGCAAACAACATCACTAAACTTGTCGCCGATGGAGTGTCCACTTCTGGGCAAGACGGGGAGGATGTGCTGATGTCAAATGGACCACAACAGTAAGTCTTATCGACTATGACCCATTCAAGCGTCAAAGCTGAGCGTTCATAGCGTCTCCATTCATGCCCTTTGATAGCTGACAACATTTGTAGAAGCACATCCATCGGTAGAGAGGCCAGCAAACTACGAGCGGCCATCTTCTCATACATCAATTTTGTCGCCCGATTTGGCGACAAGCAATCCCTTCACGCCATCGCTCCGCAGGTCGTTGTCAGACTACGAGACTTCATCGAGAACCAGGGATGGCCGAAACCTGGACTCAACGAGGATCTGATATCTCGTGCTTATGCATACGAAGTCATTGGCCTGCTATCGAAAGCCGGGCCACGCAGTGTACTTGTTGAAGAAGAACATGCATCTCTGGACTTGCTTCGATGGCTCTTCGACTCCCTCGCTCAAGACGCATCCGGGAACTCGATCACTGTCAGCATCGAAGAGTCGCTCTCAACAGTGTTGGGGGCCATGAGTCGTTTCGAATTCGCAAAATCCGAGCAAGACGTTCTTGAAAACCTCCTCATAGACCAAATGGCACAGTCCGCAGATCTGGAAGGCTCGAAACGTCTTAGAAGTACTCGCTACGTCGCAGTCCGTTTTGCGAATAGATGTCTACCATACTCCTCCGTCAAAGCTCGTTGGGTCGACGTGCTCGCCATGGGTGCCACGAGCGACCGACCCGAAGTACGAGAAGAAGGCGAGCGCGGACTAAGTCCGTACTGGTATCGAATGTTGAACGGCTCGAACATTGGTGCAAAAACACCCAATGTGTCCTTTCCATCCTTCGAGGCCGTCGTGGAGCAGTTCTTCATTATTCAGACCCAGATTACCAGCTCGAAGGTGGAAGTACTGGTGCAGAAAGCTCGCGAACTCAACAAGTCATCTTTCCAATTTATGACGAGTTTTGCACGGCGTATGCTTGTTACGAAGGCATTGGAGCAGGCAAAAGTGCCCGTCAATCTAGACTCGGAATGGGAGCGCAGATTGGACGCCATGATTGAATCCGATGCGCCCGCGAGAGATGCAGTGAAGGCTCATCTCAGCTCAACCATGAGCTCCTCGCCGGAGTTGCTTGACATCTTGGTCGGCGCTTTATTTGCTTGTGTCACGTCCGAGAGTGCAGTTTCGGAAGATAATCTGGTCGAGTTCCTTGCTCTCAGCCCTGAGGCTCTGATCAAACATCACGTCGATCGAGCAATGAGCATGTTACCTACACTCAAGTCGAACAACCACAGGAAGAGAATGACTGCGGCGCAAGTGATTGGCATCCTTGGGTCTCATCCAGGCTGTAATGCTGCGCCAGTTATATCCGTGCTTACCGATGTCCTGCAAGACTGGCAGAAAGCAGTGGGTGCACATCTCAGCCATGTCCACGGCGTCATCGTGGCTCTCGGATTCTACTTCAGTCGAGTGGCCTGCCGAACACAGAGCGTTCCTCAAAATTCGAATTACTCCGCGGTACTGGACATTCTGTTCAAGATGTTTGCGGAAAGTCGAGATTCTACGCTGCACGAGGCGAGTCACATTGCCATCGGACAGATGTGCATGTTCTCGTGCCTCACACCTGAGAGCATCGGACAGTATTCGACCTTGGAGAAGGTGTCGGACAAGCTGTATGAGCGGGCCAAGGAGGGCAACGAAAGTGCAATTACCTGCCTGGGACAGCTATCGATGGTCGTACCTGAAGGCGATGACAAGCTCAAGCATATCGAAGATCATCTGCACAAACTGCACGAGATTCGTCAGTCAGAAATACACTTCACTGTGGGAGAGGCTTTCAGCTACCTTGCAGCTGGCTGGCAGTCGACAGCTCTCTCAACTAAATTGGACATTGGCGTACCTGCGGACATATCGATGGGTCACCCTCGAACGCAGACTTTGTCAAAGCTTGTGGATCGAGTTCTCAAAGACTGCGCAACCACCAAGCCTGCGCTAAAGAAAGCTGCCGTCATGTGGCTGCTCTGTTTGGTGCAGTATTGCGGAGAAACGATTCAGGGCCGTCTCGCAGAATGCCAGAACGCATTCCGACGTTGTCTATCAGACAGAGATGAGCTAGTGCAAGAGTCTTCATCACGCGGATTGGGTCTGGTCTACGAGAAGGGAGATCGAAGTCTGAAAGATGACTTGGTTCGCGATCTTGTATCATCCTTCTCGTCCGACAAAGCTCAGTTGTCAGGTAATGTATCCGCTGACACCCAGCTGTTCGAGCCTGGTGCGCTACCTACCGGCGATGGCTCCGTGTCGACATACAAGGACATCATGAGCCTGGCTTCCGAAGTCGGCGACTCAAGTCTAGTGTACAAGTTCATGTCCATGGCCTCATCCAACGCGATCTGGTCCAGTCGTGCGGCCTTTGGTCGATTCGGTCTCAGCAGAGTTCTCTCTGACTCCAGCGTGGATGGCTATCTGGCCAACAACCCAAAGCTCTATCCCAAGCTCTTCCGTTATCGCTTCGACCCGAATGGAGGAGTGCAGAGATCGATGAACGACATTTGGACCGCACTGGTGCCCGACTCGACTGCCACGATTGACAAGCACTTTGATGCAATCATGGAGGATCTGCTGAGCAGTATTCTCGGCAAGGAGTGGCGAGTGCGGCAAGCGTGCTGTGCTGCGATCGCAGATCTCGTGCAGGGCAGATCGATCGAAAAGTACGAAGGCTACTTGGAACAAATTTGGACGCAGTGTTTCCGAGTCCTGGACGACATCAAAGAGTCGGTCCGTGCGGCTGCTGCTTCACTGGCGAGGACGCTTACGGGAGTCTTGACCAGAGCATTGGAAGCGGACCATAGCTCGACGAAGAATGCATCGGCGATGTTGAAGCACGTCCT
The DNA here is from genome assembly GCA_000983655.1 of Zymoseptoria brevis. Classification (NCBI taxonomy): domain Eukaryota; kingdom Fungi; phylum Ascomycota; class Dothideomycetes; order Mycosphaerellales; family Mycosphaerellaceae; genus Zymoseptoria; species Zymoseptoria brevis. The sequence goes on along the minus strand of JYJE01006894.1, from coordinate 2,825 downwards.
GCCTTTTCTTCTCTCGCCTTCCGGCATGGAGTCCAGCGCGAAAGAAGTCCAGATCTTCTCCGTTCGCACACTTCTCGAGATCATCAAGAAGGCCAACGGCGCCACGATCCGCCCCTTCATTCCTGAGCTTGTGGAGCGTCTGATCGGCCTGCTGAGTTCTCTCGAACCAGAAGAGGTCAATTACATCCATCTCAACGCCAGCAAGTACAACCTCACCGAGCAGAAGCTAGACGATATGCGTCTTTCTGCCGTCCGCAGCAGCCCGCTCACGGAAGCCATTGAGCGATGTCTCGATCTTCTGGACGATGATACCATGAAGCTGCTATGGCCGACACTCGAGAGTGCCATGAAGAATGCCGTTGGATTGCCTTCGAAGGTGGGATCAAGTCGTGTGCTGGTCTCGCTTGCTACCCGGCGCATGGTGCTGTTCAAACCGTATGCCGATGATGCATTGAGACTTCTTGAAAAGCTGGTCATCGACCGTAATGATACTGTTGCAAGCTCATATGCTGCTGCTGCAGGCTATGTCGCTCGCGGCGCTTCCGACAAGCAAATTCTGCGACTGATCGGCTTCGCCAAGAAGTTGTACTTCGATTCCGAGGGAGATCGCGAGTCGATCACACCGCGGAGAAGGTATGTCTTAATCCGTAATCTACCACCTTTTCCTGGAGTCATTCCGCTAACCTGTTTTCTTCGCCTACAGTATCACCTCCGGCGAGATCATGCTGGCCTTTGCCAAACAAGCCTCCGACAAATTCAACGAGTTCTCCACCTCCGCCCTGCCCTTCGTCTTTGTCGCGAAACATGACTCGCACGAGCAAGTCAAAGAGCGATTCCAAGATACCTGGGACGAAAGCGTAGGTGGCTCACGCGCCGTGCAATTGTACCTAAATGAAATCCTCGAGTTGTGCGCCTCACACCTCGATTCTGCGCAGTGGACGCTGAAGCACACCGCTGCTCGGGCCGTGGCTGATGCAACGATCGCCGTGTCGGCATCTGAGGCTGAGATGTCAGATGCGACGGGCAAAGCGTTGTGGCCCGCGTTGGAGAAGGCGTTGGGCGGAAAGACGTGGGAGGGAAAGGAAGTGGTGCTCACTTCGTTTGTCAAGTTCGTCGAGGCGGGAAAGAAATTCTACCTTGCGGACGAAAAGGTCAAGTCTGCAATTGTCAAGGTGAGTCTCGGGCGCGCTGATCGCATGATATTCCGAGTCCGTGGTCGCTAATCTTTGCTTCTCTAGATTGCTCTGCGCGAAGCCAAGCGTCAGAATTCCGCTTACCGACAGTATTCGGTCAAAGCTCTGGCAGGGGTTGCTCTGGCTCGCAGCGATGTCGATCTGAGTGACGATGTGCACGATGTCGTGGGTCCGATCCTCGCTGAGGCGGGTGGAGTCGACGAAGATGCCATGGACATCGACGGGAAAGATGGGTCCAGTACGAGGAAGGCGGACGATATGTGAGTTCAACCCTCCCATTCTTTGACATGTTGGGATTGATACTGACCAAATCGTAGCAAGCAAGCGACGACAGCCGCAGCGATTGATGCGCTGCTCGCCTCCGTCCCAGTTCCGCCCACTGCCTCGCCCGACGTTTCATCAAAGTCGTTCGTTCGGGCCCTGCATACGGTGAACATCGCTCCGCAGACCGCTATTTCCCATCCGGCCAGTCTCCGCAGTCTCTACGATGGGCTGGCCGGTCTCTTTCGTCGCATCGTGGGCGAGAAGCCAAACGGATCGTTGACTGCCACAAAGAACGATGCAACATCGACCGCACCCACGACGACTTCGCCTTTTCCACTCAGAATCGCCAACTCCGCCGCTTCGGAGTTTCACTCCCTACTCTTCGGTCCGGTCTCAGCTGGCGCCATCGAAACGGTGCGGTCGAGTCGAGGGCAAGCTCTTGTTGCCATTTCACGGTCAGGCTTGTTCGCGAGCAGCACAGGAGGACGTGACCACACGAATCACATGAGCAGGAATTCTTTCCGTGCGAGCGTGCGCGGCTTGCTGGTCGGTGAGATCTCTGTGGTTGTGAAGGAGAAGCTGAAGGATGTGGTTGCTCGGCTGGACTGATCGCTGGGCTAGCATGCGGCATGAGCGTGCTGCTGAGCAGTTGAGCAGTATATACACACTGATACAGCGAGGTAATTATTGGGCACTGCCCACTTGCTCCAGCACGATTCGCAGCGCGTTTAATGACCAGGCGCTCGAGTGAGACTGGCTAAACTCGCCATAGCATCTAGACTCACTGTACGCAAATCGGGAGCATCAAGAGCGTCTGTTGAGTTGGACAATGTCAAACAATGGAACTTTCGCTTCGCGCCTCTCTCCACCTCGCGGACTTCGAACAGCAAACAGGAAGTATGTCCGAGTCTCCGAGACCATGAAGATGTTGTGGCGTTCCTGGCGTTCCGCCGGCAGGTCGTAGGCGAGATGATGCAACCAACAACCAGAGCGACACGTACCCGCTTGTGAACCTTCCATAATGACGGGACGCACTTGTGCTTGTCTCCGGGACACTTCTTTTCGGACCGACGACGTGGCTGCAGGCTCTTGAATCTTCGCAACGCTCTCAAACTTCGCTCTGACACACGAGGTACATTCATTGTAAGATGTACCTTAAGGTAACTCGTGAATGAACACAGTGCCTTCTACTGGACTTGATCTTGACACAACGCTTTCTGAGAGGTTTTGTCGACCGTGAGTGTATCGTGCAGAGATCGATTAGAAGCGGTGCCCACTGCCCAGACTGGGCTGAAGGGTGTTGTAATTGGACTTAAGCTAAGTAGAAGAAGACCTCTAATTAGCAGGTATATATTATTATGCAGAGAG